>PVJO010005939.1:0-93700 GCA_004026905.1 Hystrix cristata
TTCCATCCTTTGATTTTCAATCTATGTATTTCCTTTTGGGTTAGATGTGTCTCTTGTATGCAGCATATTGCTGGGTCTTCTTTCTTGATCCATTCTGCTAGCCTGTTTCTTTTGATAGGTGAGTTGAGCCCATTTACATTGATGGTTACAGCTGTTATGAGTTGACTCTTTTTTGCCATATATCTTTTCTGTAGTTGGTCCCAGAACCAATTTTACAAAAAGGTTGTCTTTTTGCTAGTGAGTGACCCTGACACTTTTGTTAGAAATTAACTGACTGTGTGTGAGGATCTGCTTCTGGGGTCTCTTTCTGTCTGCAAGCTAGCTTCAAATGATTTTGATTTCCGCAGCTTTGTAGTAAATTTTGAAGTCAGGAAGTATGAGTCCTCCAGTTGGTTCTTCTTTTTCAGAATTTTATGGCTATTTGGTGTCTTTTGAGATTCCACAAGAATTTTAGAATGGATTTTTCAACTTATGAAAAAGTTGATATTCTAATAGGGATTGCATTAAATCTGTAGATCACTTTGGGCAGTATTGTTGTCTTAATATTACATCTACCTGTTCACAGATATGGACTGTCTTTTTATTTATTTATGTCTTTAATTTATTTTGGCAATGCTTTGTAGTTTTTAGTGTTCAAATGTTTTGATTACTTAGGTTGAATTTATTCATATTTTATTATTTTTAATGTCATTGTACATACATTGACTCAGATTGTTCAGTGTTAGCCCAGGTAATCTAACTACTGTTTTTGCCTATTTGTATTCTTTAACTGCTGAATTTATTAATTCTAATATTTTTTGGGGGAAGATAATTAATTGGGTATTTCTACTTATAGGAGTATACCATCTGTAAACAGAGACATTTTAATTTCTGTGATTTAAACAATTTCATTTCTTTTTTAAAATTGCTCTTCCTACAACTTCCAATTATTATGTGTTAAATAAAATGTTAAAAGCTAGTAAACTTTTTCCTATTTTTAGGGGCTATGATACTACCTTTAGGTTTTCCATATATGGCCTTTATAATTTTGAGAAAGTTTACTTCTCTTCTTCACTTATTGAATATTTTCATTGCAAAAAGGTATTGAATTTTATTAAATCGTTTTTCTACACTGAGATAATCATTTTTTCTTCAATCTATTTAAGTAGTGCATTGCATTCATCGATTTTTGTATTAGCCAGTCTTGCATTCTGGGAATAAATACTACTTGGTCATTGAGTATAATCCTTTTAATGTGCTGCTGAATTTAGTTTACTAATATTTTGTTGAAGTTTTGGTGTCAGCGTCCTTAAGTGATACTTGTCTGAAGATTCTTTGTCTGGGTTTGATGGCGGGGTGCTGGTGATGCTAGCTTCGTAGAATGAGTTAGTCTTTTTTCTATTCAACTTTTTTGGAAGAGTTTAAGAAGAAGTGGAGTTAATTCTTAAATATTTCATAGAATTCAGCTGAAGTGTTCCGGTCCAGGGCTTTACTTGGGCAGAGTTTTTTGATTACTGATTCAAGCAACTTGCTTGTTTAAGGTCTATCCAGATTTTCTATTTATTCATGATTTAGTTTTGGTGAACCGTGTGTTTATAGGAATTTATTGCATTTAGGTTCTTCAAGTTGTTGGTGTGTAATCGTTCATATTACTCTTTTAGAACCTGTTTTATTTCTGTAAAATTGATAATAATGTCTCCTCTTCCATTTCTGATTTTAATAATTTGCATTTTTTGACCTTTTTTCTCTGTTAAACTAGATAAACATTTGTCAATTTTGTTGATGTTTTCTAGGAACCAATGTTTAGTCTCACTGATTTTTCTCTATCCATACGTTCTTTTTTTTTTTTTTTTTTGTGGTGCTGGGGATTGAACTCAGGGCCTCATGCTTGTGAGGCAAGCACTCTAACCACTGAGCTAAATCCCCAGTTTATCCGTATGTTCTTATGTATGGTTTTGCTCTTAGATTTAAGGCAAAAATAATTCCCATGCGGCATCAATGGTTAAAGATTGTGGGGAGCCATAGAGACAGCGCCAGGCAAGTGAGAGCTGGACCCGCCTCATTGAGGAAAATGAATAAACACGAACCAAGGAGACCCCAAGAAGCCGAGAGAGTACATGTCATCATGTGCATTCTCTGTGTCAGCTTGCTGGGAGGGCATAAGAGGAAGCACCCAGATGCTTCTGTCTGGTTCTCAGGGTTCTCCAAGAGGTGCTCAGAGAGGTGGAATACGGCGTCTGCTAAAGGGAAAGGAAAAATTGATTCATGGCAAAGACAGACCAGAGCCTTTAGGAAAGAGGAATTAAATACTACATCCCTCCTAAAGGAGAGACAAACAGTTCAAGGATCCCAAAGCACCCACAAGGTCTCCTTCTTCAGCCTTCTTGCTCTGTTCTGAATATCGCCCCAACTCTAATGAGAACACCTGGCCTGTCCGCTGGTGACATTGCAAAGAGACTGGGAGAGACGTGGACTAACACTGCTGCAGGTGACTGGCAACCTTACAAAAAGAAGGCTGCTGGGCTGAAGGAAAAATACCAACGGGACATTGCTGCCTACTGAGCCAAAGGAAGACCTGATGCATCAGGAAGGGGAGTCGTCAAGGCTGAAAAAAGCAAGAAAAAGAAGGAAGAGATGGAAGATGATGAGAAGGATAAAGAGGATGAAGAAAGAGAAGCAGCAGCAGAGGAGAAAGAGGAGGAGGAGGAAGGAGAGCAGGAGGAGTAGGAGGAAGAAGAAAGTTCTAGCACAGTTTTTCCTTGTCTGTAAAGCATCTAACCCCCCTGTACACAACTCACTCCTTTTAAAGAAAAAAATGAAAGTGTAAGACTGTGTAACATTTGTTTTTGAACTGTAGTGTCTTTTCTGTATGGTTGACACACCACCGAATGTGTCAGTAGACAGCCCAGACCTGGGGATATTTTCAGTAGCTGCTAACCTTGCCTGGTACAGCATGTGGGTTGTAAATTGACATGGAAATTTAAAGTAGGTTCTTGTTGGTACGCAGCACAAATGAATTTTCTATGGGGACAGTAGTGTTTTTTTCATCTCCATTTGTCTCTGATGCAGCTTATGTGAAATAATTGTGGTTTGTTACCTGAATGCCGCTCCATAATTACAAAAAAGTTGCAGTTGTTTTGTTGACATTCAGAATGCTTCTAAGTAAATACTGTACAATTAAAAAAAAGATCACAGAAAATAAGGAAATCCTTTCTAATTCTATATGACTAATTGCTATAGTTTGGATCTGGAATGTTTCCCAGAGGCCTGGATATAGAGGTCCCCAACCCGTGGCACTGTTGGGAGTTGGTAGAACCTGTGGGAGACGGCGCCCAGTGCGAGAGACTTAGGTCACATGGGGGCGTGACCTTGAAGGGGACTTTGGGACCTTGGTCCCTCCTCTTTCATTCTTTGATTTCTGTCTGCTGTGAGGTGAGCAGCTCTCTCTGCTACACGCTCCTGGCCTGACGTTCTGCCTCACTACAGGCCCCACAGCAGTGTGTCAAATAACCTTGGACTGAAATCTCTAAAATCATGAGCCAAAATCAACCTTTTACCTTGTTAAATTGAGTATCTCAGGTGATGGAAACTTATTACCATACCAATATAATTCTGCCAGTAAATGATGGCAAAGACAACACAACTGCAGACTAATACTTTTGAATATACAGTATATGCTAAAATATTAACAAAAAGAATTCAGAATTTATTGAATAAATTTTATACCATAGGTAAGTAGTAAAGATCTAAAAGATAACATTAGCATATTGGTAATATATCGGTTATTCAAAGGAGAAAAAACATGTAATAATCTCTATAGATATAAAAGAAGATACTTGATAAAAATGCAAAATTCATTCGGGTCCAAAACCTGAATCTGAAAGTGAAAGATATAACCATGCTGTAAAATGGACTACCAGATTAAGAGAAGCCATCATATTTACTTATCAAAATCTAGTAATGAAGTATGAAATAAGACCATTTTGGCAGCAACCACCATGATGATTGAAAAATATTCTGAAAAATGTAACCAACACAATAAGCCAGGCGTTCAAAGTAAGAGTTATAACGTTTAGGAATAAGAAGATGAAATTATTCTTTTTTTTTAAATAGACGTTTTGTTAGAAAACCTCATATCATAAACTGCAACATTTTTAGACTAAAAAAAGGTGCTGGTAAGGTATCTAGAATTAAAATTATTTTTAATTATAATTAAAAAAATACACAGGTAAGAACAACTATAAAATGTAATAGTGGGCTGGGGATTTAGCTCAGTGGTTAGAGAGCTTGCCTTGCAAGCACAAGGTCATGAATTTGATCCCCAGCACCAAAAAAAAGAAAAGTAGTAAAGAGGAATTCCATGCTATCACATTTGTTGAAAAGCGTCTATGGCCCAAGTGTGTTCTAATAATCATGGTAACACAGAACTTCTTAATCTCGATGGAATCCAGGAAGTTACCTTGAATGATCACATACTAGACACACATAACCCGGGCAGGCATTGGCAGTGGGCAGTAGAGAGACGTTGAGCCATTTTTACTAATTATGTGATCTTCTGCAAATGTACTTATTTTTTCATAACCTGAGTTCTCTCACCTTTCTCATGAAATACTAGTACCTCTCTCAAAGTGCTGTTGTGAGGATTCCAGAAGCATATATACAGATGCAGCCATTTTTACGCTTGCCACATTAGTAGACGTGGAGAAAGGACATCCATGCCCCCTTGATTCAATCAGTCAATTCCACAACTTGTTCATGCAGTTCGTATATGGGAGCTTGACTTCCACGAAGGGAGCAGCTATTATCTCACAGCTCTTCGTGTTAGCTTCCGAGGGACTTGAAATAAAACGTTTCCCCGGGTTCTGCAAAGCAATGGTCCTATGCGGAAGGCCTATGTGCGAAGTAGCGGATGGCTATGTGGCAGGGAGTTAATTTAGTTTTTTCAGCAATAGTATGACTAGTGAAATGGATCCCAACTCAAAGGGATCCCTCCTATCAAAAAGTCTTTCCCTTTTGTCTTTATTAAGTACTACAACAAGAAGGATGATGACTGGCTTTTTTGGGTTGCTGTTGTATTTCTAGCTCCCGGCACAGTTTCTGGCATACAGAAGGTGCTCAGTCAACAAACATTGGTAGATGGATAAATGGAACATGGAGAAGATGGGTCTGTGGGTGGGGGGGGAGAGGTTGATGTAGAGACACTCTTCAGAACAATCCTGTGTATCCTGCACACACGGACAGAGAGAGAAAATTTCTCCTGACCCAGTCCCCCTTCAGGGGGGACCTGAGGGCTACATTGGTGATGCGAGTGGAAGAGGAAGTGGATGGTTGGGAAGTCATCCTTTATCTCCTTCTCTAGAGAGAGCCAAGTATTGCCAGTGATGCCTAAGGCTGCAAAAGGTCATTTGAAGACTTCCTCACATTAGACACAGCTGCAGAGATTTCTCATGTGCCACTGGCTCCAAACAATACAGCATTGGGATTCAGGTCACTGTAAGATTTGTGTAATTTCAGTCTCATGGGGGTAGCCTTAGGATTCACAAAGACTGCATAGGCTATCCCTCCAAGAAGTGAGTGTTTCTATTTTTCATGGCTATTCATCTCTGCTTTCGGTTAAGTAAGCATTTTATTTGTTTCCAAGCAGCTACTGCAAAAAGTAAAATAGATACAAGCTTTTAGCTCAGTTATTTGAGAGACATCCGGGTTTCAAAGAAGACTTTTAAAAATGTGTTACTGGAAATCAATGTCCAAACTATTGTGTGCTTTTGCTCGCTGGACACTTGCAGCCAAGTGGAACAGACAGTACTTCTATTTGTGGTAATTGTCCACTTATTGCCTTGTTTTCCATTTATCCCAAATTGCTGGGGGTTAGAGTGGAGCAAACCATTCCACAGCCACAATCCACCAACAATCTCTTGAAAAGGAGGGGAAATAAATTAATATTTATTAACCATTTATAATATAAAGTATTTTGCATGTAATTTGAAGTCAGCTGAACTCTTCTAGGTCTTTTTAGATTCTGTTGATCTGAAATGCTGTTCCATGAACTATGGAAAGTCCAAGTTACCCACTAAAAATTCTGTTTATTTTCTTGGGCTTGAGTTCTCATGGTTTTCTATGTCTCTGGTACTTTTTTTTTTTTAAACTCAAATAGTTGAGTTTGGACATTTAGTTCCTTAGTAAGCACCATATCAATGTAGATGTGAGATGATTCTCTCCAAGGTCTTCTCCACCCCTTGCCCCCATCCCAAGTTATGAAGAAATTCAAACTTTACTGAAGGGTGGGGTATTGGTCAAGTTTCTCTGGGGAAACAGAAGCAATAGAATGTAGATATACAGGAAGAGATTTTATTATGAGGGGTTAGCCCACATGATCATTGTGGATACTGAGAAGTTCCACGATCTTCCATCTGTAGGCTGGAGGCCCAGGACAGCTGATGGCATACTTCTAGTTTAACCCGGAGGACTTGAGAACCCGCAGGGGCCAGTGGTGCAAGTCTTAGTCCAAATCTTATGTGCTGAGAACCAGAGTCTGATGGTTTGAGAAGTTCTGGTCCAAGTCTGAAGGCTGCCAAACCAGGAATTCTGATGTCCGAGGGCAGGAAAAGATGAATGACTCAGTGCAGAAGAGTCAAGTTGCCCTTCTTCCATCTCTTTGTTCTTGTTAAGGTCTCAAAGGGTTGGGTGATGTCACCCACACTGGTGAGGGTGCTTGTCTTTACTCAGTCCACCAATTCCAATGCTAATCTTTTCCTGAAACACCCTAATGGAAAACCAGAAATAACGTTTTACCAGCTCTACTGGCAGTCCTTAGTTTAGCCAGGTTTACATATAACTTTAAGCCTCACAAAGTTATAGGGAGAGAGGAGAGTGGTTTACACAGAGTAAACCACCTCAACTGTACTACTAGCACCCTCCCTGTTTTTTGGGACAGGGTCTCTTTATGTGGTCCAGGCTGGTCTTGAACTCACAGTGATCCTCCTGCCTCAGCCTCCTTAGTGCTGGGATTATAGGTGTGTGTCCCCACACCTGGCTAGATTTCCCTGTTTTTGTGTCTCATTGGGTCACCATTATGAAGTTGTGGTCAAGCCAGATCACACAGTGCACTTGGCCAGCTCACTGACTTTTTTTTTCCAAGTAAGATTTCATTTATTTAAATGGTTTTAAGAATGTCATTCCTCCCAATTTAATTATTCACATGCTAACTCATTTAGTATCTGACAGTTTCGTAAAGCTATACTGCTATTCCCATGTTACAGATGATATTTTGGGTAAATAATTTAATAACTAATAGAATGGTAATAATTTGGGTAAATTTAAGAGGTCACATAACTGGTTGTTGAGAATCTATATTTCAGACTGAGCTTTATCTAGCTGAAAAGCTCATTCTTTTCTGACCTTTTCTTTGTAGTTCTTTGTGATCATCCCTGAAAACAGACTAAAGAATTCCCTGGTCCCACCACAGGGAAGCCTAATCTTCGGATTGCTGATTGTGTAATGCTACATCCCTGATACATGTAGTCCAGCTCTAAAATATCCCCCGGAAGTCTCATGTGTTCAGAGGAAGCTGATTGGATCATGGGGGTGCTGTACTCATTGGTGGATTCATCCATTTACGAATTCATGGCTGGATATGCTCTTATGAGAAGGGACGCGGTTGAAGGAGGTGGGTGGCTGTGGTGTGACTTTGGAGAGTGCCCCTGCTCCTTTCTGCTTCCTGGCTGCCACAGATTGAGCAGCTTTTCTCCACCAGGCCCTGTCACCATGTTGTTTCTGTCTGCCTTGGAGCCAGCTGACCATGGAATGTGTCTACTGAAACTGTGAAGCAGGATAAGCCTCTGGTCCTGAAGTGCTGGGTGTCAGGTATTTTGTCCCAGCACTGGGGAAGCTGGCCAGTACAAGCCCTTTGTTGATTCATTGCAATTACTGAGTGATTTCTACTAAGCACCACATGTGCATGGGATACTAGACACCATGAATATTCTAGAGATGGGAATGTGGAAAAAAATCTCCAAGGTGGGAGAAGATAATTTCTTCTTTTGATCAGAAAAGATCAACTCATCAAGCTCCCTGCCTTTACATAAGACTGTGCCGAATCAGAACGGGACATGTGAGAGAGGACCTCAGTTCTTTAGGATTTTCAGTCATGCTTAATCAAAAGGAAGAGTAGTGAAGAGGGTGGCTCAGGGCACAGTGTGGAAGGATTTATTGAAGCCAGGCCCAGCTTGTTGGGTCTGCCCAGGGAGGAAGGTCCTATAACTCCAGGTCCCCTTCCCATCTTCCTGCTGTGCACCTTGTCTCTGCTTTGGCCAGTCGGCCATCGCTGACAGAATTTTCAGAGTCCTGGGATATTTTATACACCAAGTTGCAAGTAGTAGAAATAAAACTGGGTGAACTCTTAGGCACCCAAGACTTGGAGAATTGAAAGAAAGTTGGAAAAGAGTTCCCCAGATCTGTAGGGATAGGAAAGAGGGAAGTATAAGAGGGAGATTATTTGTCTTGAGAAAGAAGATAGCCTGCATGTAGTGATATGGTGGTGTGAAATGACAGGGGACTGAATCCTAGTCTCTTCCTCAAAAGGAAGTCCTTTTGTTTCTTTGAGATCTTGGGCAAGATTTTTTTTTGTCTGTCTAAGCCTCAGTTTTATTTGCAAAACAACAATCTCCTGGGCTTTTCCAGATCTGATATTTTCTAACTTTTTCCACAAGTTCTAGAGAGCAGAACCTTTGCCCACCATTGACTGGGAAGAGCTGGTGCTCTGTTGTTACAGAGAGACATTTATTTTCCTTTCTTGTTGGTTCTTAGTGCTGGTCTCTTTGCCTGCTGATGGATTTCTTGTCTCTCTGTTGGAATCACCTTTCATTTTTCCCTCCCCTAGTTCTTCTTTCTTTGTCATCCTATTGACAAATGATGGAAAAACGGCCCCATGACAGGAATCAGACTTTGCCTGTGGTTGAAGGAGGCTCTGCTCAAATCACCACAAAGTTCATAGACCATGTGCCCGTGGAAGTATTGATTTTGATTTTATTTTCTCCTTTTGGTTAGGAATCTTAATTGAACTGTGGGTAGCGCGATTACCACAGGCTCACCCCTATTAAGCCCCAAACACACTTTCCTGAAATTTCTACTCAATCAATACCACCTAGTTTCAATGAGAAAGAAAGGTTACAAATTTTATATATAAAAGTGGGTATTGAAAAATTCCTCTGGTCAGCTCGAGGTCAGCATCCAATTCACGGCACTTTATGAGAGTAATTCTTTCAGAGAGAGATTTTTCAGCCCATGAAGTGACTTTCACGAGACATGGGGGCCAGCTGGGATATCAGCGTGAAAATTCTTCTCTGTATAAAAAGCTGATGGGGTGGGAAGAAGCAGCTAGGCCTGTCTATGTCCAGCTGTGTTTGGAGGAAAAAAGGGGTCGGTAGTGATGCAGTCCTATGGACACTTAGGTGGGGACTGCTAGAGGCCTGTTCCCTTTAAACTGTCAGAGAGGAAGATGCCCTCATTAAGTTCCTGGTCATACAAACTTCATTTCACTCCTCCGGTAATTGTTGACTACCTGCTACAATCTAGGGGCATCCAGTGGCAATTCACCTGTGTCAGGGAGCTTAACCCTTACAATCACCTTGTATGGAAGGTATTATCACCCTGAAGACTTGGATTGTCGTCTTATTGTGAAGCTTGTAAGAACGTGGCTTCTGCAGTAAGATGTATTAGTCTGAGTCTTTCAGGAAGCAGATGCTGAGGAGTTAGACATGCAGGAATTCACTGGAGCAAACATAGATGGGAGGAAATGGGAAGGGGATCAGAGAAGGCTGGAAGAACTATCATACTGTGGTAAAGGTCTGGTCCCTGTAAAGGACCTATAGGAGAAAAGAAAGAAAGAAAGAAAGAAGGAACAGGGAAAGAGGGAAGACAGAAAGGAAGGGCTCTGCAGTACATCTCCGAGGAGCCGTGCTGAAGGGGGTCTAGAGCCAAAGTCTCCTGTGAGAGGTCTTGCATGTCCTGAGAGCAAGCCAGGCTCTGCTGTTGACCCAGACAGTGCACAGGGTGTGTGGCTCTGTGTGACAGTGGTGATGAGAAGACAGGATGGCATCCGGGCCGGGGTCAGTTACCCACCAGCAGCACAGGGTCTGAGAGGTGCTGCCACAGTCCAGATCTGCTTTGCCATCTGCCCTCCGGGCCGTTGTGTGCAAGTCAAGCAATGTCTTAAAGCCTTAATTTCCTCATCTTTAACACAAGTCAATTCATACCCCGTGGAACTACATGGAGAAACAATGAGATGATGCATATAAAGGAAGCATTTTGTGCAGTGCTTACACCTAGTAAGCTCTCAGTGTATGCTAATTGTTGCTAGGTGTTATGATATCAGTACTTCAAACTTCATTTTCTCAAATGAAATGTTTGCTAAACCAAAATATGCCAAAACAGATTGCAGTGAAGCTTTGTACATGAAGGGGAGTGGGAAGCCCTTTGTGATTCACATTCCCCTACCCTAACCCTTGGAACACCTTTCAGGAGGAACATAAAGTGGAGTCACATTCTACATACATTTTGAGCATGTATATTTTTTGAATTTTCTATGGTGATGAGTTAAACATTATTTTAAAATTAATATACTGCAAAGTTGACCTTTTGAGGGTATACAGGTCTATACCCTGTATACCCTGTATCTTAACATACGTAGAAATGTTATGGTTTAAAATCTAAACCATAAGTCTCCCAGAAGTCTTGTGTGTTCAGAGTTGGGGCTTTGGGAAAGTGATTGGGTTATGGGGGTGCTACCCTTCTTAGTGGATTAATTCATTGATGAGTTCATAGCCAAATGTGCTGTTAGGGATTGGGGCCTGGTGGAAGGAGGCAGGTCACTAGGTGTGTGACCTCTCCTTTCTTGCTCTGCTTCCTGGCTGCCATGAGTTGAGCAGTCTTATTCCACCATGCCTTTCTACCATGCCATTTCTGTCCCGGAGCCAGCCAGCCAGCCAACCATGGACTAAACCTTCTGAAACCATGAGCCACAAATCTTCTTTAAATTGCTGGTGTTGAGTATATGGTCCCAGAAACAGATAAGTGACTAAAGCAATGTGTCTGTTTGAGATGGGGTGTTACTATACTTCTTAGTTTGGCCTCAAACTCCTTGGCTCAAGCTATCCTTCTGCTTCAGCCTTCAGTAATTAAAACTATAGCTAATAGTGTGCCACTGCACCTAGCTATAGATTTGCCTATCCACTGCTACAGTGGAAATAGAATAGCTTTATCCCTTATACATTTGTCATCACACCCACCCTCACTGTTGGTCCTTAGGAACCATTGATCTGTGCATAGTGTTATCTTGATGAGCCTTTCAAATACATGGAATCATTCTGTCCTTTGGGATCAGCTTCTTTCCTTCAGCATTACGCCTTTGAAGTTCATCCAAGTTGTATATGTCAATAGATGGTTCCTTTTATTACTGAGTAATAACCCACTGTAAGGATGTACCACCATTTGTTTAAGGAACTTGGCCCTATTGCCAGTTTAGAATAATACCTGGCACAGAGTTGGGGGTGCTTGGTAAATGTGAGCTGCTATTATGGAGTCTAAGAATGGGCTGCACTGTATGGGATTTTTCTGTGTCATCTTTCTTTTTAGACTCTACACTTTTTGTTACTATTATTTCCCTGCTTCTAAGTCATCGAATGTGATGAGTCAAAATTTGTTCGCTTTGTGCCTCAGTGACTAATTGAGGGAGGCAGCCACCTGGTAACATCTTTTCTTTGTCACTTTCTCACTTTCTGGCTGTCTCCCCAAGGGTTAGATTTCCCCCTGTCATAAGCCATGGTTTCAGGACTCACCTGTATCGTACACTGCCACTGGATGCATACCTAGGGCTGTAGTTCACCTCGCTTAACTTTTCCCCCCAGATGCTTGTGATTTACTCCTAAGCTATTCATCAAGAGTGTGCCCTTTTATCTGTCCCAGTCGACACTTCTCAAGCATTTTAGCAACTCTGACCTCGTTCTTTATTTAGCAACTTCATCTTTTCAGTCCCAAGCTGTTAAACATTCATCTTCACTAATATCAGCATCATTAAGATTTGTTTGTGTAATGAAGGTGTGAACGCTATTAAAACTGCAGCTGGAGTCTAAGGAAAGTGGAGTTAGTCTGGTTGAAGGCCGTCCATTCTGCGGACCCCCGGGGGGGGGGTGTTGGCTTTTCAAAGGTGACCTGGAGCAGAATTTATTATTGGGAGCTAGGGAAAACTGGGAGGCTCTATTTAGTGGAATAAGATGAATTTGGGGTTTCCAGCAGGCAATCTAGAGAGTGAGAGTCAAGAGGAAAAATGACACCTAAGCAAGAAAGAGGAACCTCTGATGTAGTATCAGGCTTGGAACTACTTGGGATGAAAAAGTCAGTGAAGAATACCCAGGAGTGGATTTTCCCTACTTTCCTTGTGTGTTTTAATTTATGATCTTTAAAATTGAGAGCACTCCTTCCATAATGAGGAGAGACACAAGATGGAAGGAAAGATTTTATTACTCACAGGTCCCAGGAGGTATACAGCACACTATCAGGGAGATAGAAGGAGAGAAAGGAGATGGAAGGACCAGGGCCCAGCACCTTTTTTGGGTCCACAGCCTTGTTCAAACGGGTGCAATTACTGGATTTAAAGCAAGCAGGCAAAAAATTTAGGTCACACCATGATTGAAATGTAGTCTCTGCAGTCTACATAGAGTACGAAGGTCAGTGGGGTCAGGTAGGTGGCAACTAGCTGTCCCATGGGGAGGTGGTCACTAGGAGGCAATTGTAGTCACACTTCATGAAATAGAAGTTATCTATTTACTACCCTGCCTGCCTTCTGGGTTCTAACTAGGAGTTAGACACTAGGAGTCAAATGTGTTAAGATTGTTCTCCTCAGGACAAGGCTGCCTGGCTGTTCAGCTTGAAATTGCTTGTCTAGACTCCTCTTCTATCCTTCTGTCCTTGGACTTCTTACAAATGTGCCCAGATGACTTCTGAGGATGATTCCACCCTGGAAAACACAAAGGCTGGCTCTCATTTCTATATCAACAGGAAGCAAGGCAGAGGAAGTAGGTGTGGGATGAGGACAAGAAGAATAAGCTAATGTAATTTGGTGAAACCGGGAGGAACAGCGCAGCTCACACTCCCTGCCACTTCACCATTGAGATCTCACCTCACGTTGAAGAGGGCTGAGGAGTGTTAAGGGCTGAATTGTGTTGCAGCTCTAGCTCCCAGTTCCTTAGAATGTGGCTGTATTTGGAGACAGGGCCTTTAAAAGAGGCAATTAAGACGAAATAAATTCAAAAAACTGGGGCCCTAATGCAGTAGGACTGGAGTCTCTACAAAAGGATGAAAAGATATCAAGGATGCGTGAGCGTACATCAAGAAGATGGATGTCTGCAAGACAAGGAGGGAGGTCTCAGGAGAAACCAACCTCCATCGTGGACACTGAACTTTCCTAAGTAAGAGAAATGCAGTTCTGTTCATTAAGCCATCCAGTCTGTGGCACAGTATTTGGTTACAGCAGGCCTGGCAGATTAATGCAATAGATTAGGAGATCTCGCCTAGATCTCAAAAAGTGCGGAGAGGTCAGCTGAGGTCTGAGATGTCTTCAGTGAGAAATGGTATCTTCATCCTGTACCGAATAGAGATGGACAGAGATGAGGCAGCTGAGGTGCAGCAACACAGAGCTAGGATACAGCGCCCAGATGTGGCGCTGCTGACGTGGTGTGGGACTCACCACTCCGTGACCTTGGGCAGCCATCTCTCCGAGCCCCGCTGTGCTCCAGGAACAATAGTAAAGCTTGTCATAGCTGCTCTATAGAGCTCTGTGGACAGAGAGAGAGACACAGAGGGAGAGAGAGAGAGAGAGAGAGAGAGAGAGAGAGAGAGAGAACCAGACAGACAGACAGAAAATAAAACTTACTACTTAGAAAGCGTGAATGATAAATTAAGCAAAGAATTATCATGGTGAAGACACCCAACTTTAGAGGTGCTTCTGTTGTTTCTCGGAGAAGAAAGGCATCTTCTGAATGAAAGATGAAAAGCATAAACCCCTTTTACTTCTCAAATGTGTAATACGCAATACTCTGAATTGTCACTAGGAAAGAAAACTCCAGTGTTTTGGCTGTTTTTATAAATAATTATGGCTTCTTCTGAAAAAAAAATTTCAAAACAACAGGAAAAAAATGTATCAAGATCCTTAAAATTACTCATACTGTTTGACACAGTAGTTCCATTTATAACTGTGTATTCTAAGGAAATAATTTCAAATGCAGAAGGCTGTATGATGTAGCTTACTTACTAAGGAGTAAATTTGGAAATATTCTAAATATGTACTCTTAGGAGAATGGCTAAATAAGATTTGGTAAATTTGTGTGATGGAAGATTATATAATCATTAAGAAGATGTATTCAAAAGTATAAATGAAAAAGGCAGAAGAAGGAGGGGGTGAGGGGAGGGGAGGGGAATGGGAAAAAAAGAAGCAACAGGATATATCATGTACAGGCACAAATTCCCTATGATGAATGTTATCAATATGTACATCTAAAATGTACCATTAAAATAAAATTAAAAAAAAATTGAAAAAAAAAGAAAAAGGCAGAATACAAACGAAATTGGAAGAAAACAACAAAATGATAGCTGTAGATGGTATAAGAGTTACTTTTTTATTTCTGTGCTATACTTCAGTTTTTGATAAAATTTGCATAGTGAACATGCAGTATTTTTACAATCAGAAAAAGCAAAAAAAAAAAAAAAACGAAGTAAAGGTCAAGTAGAAAGAAAGGTTGACAGTGTATAAATAATTTCCTTTCCTATGACGTGGAAACCTTTCCGCTTACCTGAACACTGCACAGGAAGTATTGTGAATTTCAAATCAAATACTGTGTAAAACCATCTGTTCTGTTGCCATGGTCCTCCCTCAGCCCCTGTGAGAACAAACAGCACCGCTGCGCTGCTCCACCAGTGGGGAAGGGCTGAAAAGAGTCCCTTACTCTTCCTTCCACCCACTCACCGTCCCTTCTCCCAGTGGTGTGGCAGCGGGGTAATGAAAGCTTGGCATTCATTTGCCACCTTGTTTATCTGTTGGGTGGGGTTCATGTTTCCTTCCAGCCTCTCTGGGTAGACTTGGAGGTTCTCACTCATATCTGTATGTTAGAATTCCTGGGGGGCATTTGAAAAATACTGATGCCTGGTCCCCTTCAGTGATTCAGACGCAATTGGTCTTGAAGAAAGTCTGGGGAGATAGTGTTGTTCAAAACACCCATCTAATGGTAGGGTGCAAGCCTGGTGGATCCCCGGGTTGATAGAAACGGGTCCTTTGGACCTCTAGTCTGTACAAGATCCAGAGACCAGCTTCTTGACTCTTCTATCCCGGCTTCTAGCTCGTGAATGGAGGAGGGAGATCTGTTCGGGAGCTGAGTGTCTTTAATTTGTAAGTCAGGGAGTAGACAGGACATCTGAGACTTCATTCAGTCTGTGTTCTCCAATCTCATTGTATCAGTAATGAGACTTATTTGACTCCCAGTATCTATTCTCACCCCACAGGACAAGAGCTATAGTTATTTGAGAGTTTTTATCTCCACTACTGGGTCAGGTGTAAAGCCCGAATTATAGAGAAAGTGGAGACTGTAGGGAAGAGGAAAACACAGGAAGGAGTCACCAAGATGGGCTTTGAATGGAGCATGTGAGTCGGCCAGGCCCGGACGGCAAAGCAGGGAGCGTATTTCAGACAGAGGAGCAGAGATAAGAAAAACCAACGACTAAGTGTTTCTTCCTATTCTCTCTCTCACAGCACTCAACGCCGCACTTCTTTTTCTGTGTGTGTGCTGGGGCTCGAACTCAGGGCCTTGTGCTTGCTAGGCAAGCACTCTAACTACTGAGCTAAATCTCCAGCCACACACGGCACTTCTGGCATCATATTCGTGGGGGAATTTTCCCCACACGCCACGCAGGTAATTCTTCAGCAGGTACCCGCTGGTGTCCTAGTCTAATTCGGTCCAGTTCTGGCACCGTCTACCCAGAGACAGTGGCAGAGTCTCAGGCCCTACCAGCCTGTCTCCCAACGCCCCCTGCAAGTGCCAGTCACAAGCACAGACTGTCACTTGTGCTTGTGACTAATGGGCTATAAATCATGGTTTCCATAACCCTCTCCTTGGGTTCAATTAATTTGCTAGAACGGCTCACAGAACTCAAGGAAGCACTTATGTTTCCTCATTTACTATAAAGGGCATTGCAAAGGATACAGAAGAACAGCGGATGGAAGAGATGGAGAAGGCAGGCGTGTGGAAGGGGCATGGAGTTTCCATGTTCTCTGTGTACCGCCCTCCAGAACCCTCACGTGTTCAGCCAGTCCTTCGAGGTTTTGAAGGAGAGTTCATTACTTAGATAAAGTTGATTAACTCGTCAGCCACTGTGATCAACTCATCCTTATGCCCCTTACTGCTCCCTGGGGGTCAGGAATAGGTATGGGGGCTGAAAGTTCCAACCCACTAATTACATGATTGGTTCTTTGGGCCACCACCCCAACTTGAGTCTATCCAGGAGCCCAACAACCTTATTAGAACAGAAATGTTCCTGCCATCTAGGGAATTCCAAGGGACGTCAGAGCTCTGCCTCAGGAACCGTGATCAAAGATTAGTTATTAAAAATGAATTCTGTGCCAGGAAATAGGGGTGGGCTTCATGAAGTCACAATATCACAGAGAGAAAGCATAGAGATGTAAAAGTGATGATATGCTTGGTTCGGCAGGCAGCCTGGGTCCGGAAGGACAGTGAACATTCGGGGAATGTCACTTGAGACTGGGGTTTTGAGTGCCATACGTACAACTCCGAATTCTGTCCTGAAAAACTTTACAATCATTAGAAAAATGTATGCAAGGCTCACATCTATAGTTGGGTGGCCAAGGGGGACATGGTGTCTGTGTTCTCTGTGGATTTTCAACCTGTTTGCTGTGTGACCCCGGGAAGGACTGAGGGTAGGAGTTTTTACATAGAGTATCTCCTTCCTTCTTGAAAATCCTGTTTCATCTCCCAACCCGTTTCTTCCTTATTCTCTCTACAGCAATTCAAGAAGGAAATGAACCCTCGCAAGCAGGGTTCCTCGCGAGGCTGACCGCAGGCACACACTTTGAGTGGATGTTTCCGGCGGCACTTCCAGCTTCCTCCAGGCCACAGCTGGTAGGCTCCTCTCTCTGCTCCATACGGGCATTCTACTGTCCCGTCTATCAACTCCTTTCAGGGAAAGAGCTGATGTCATTTTCTCTGGGACAGAGGCTGGTTCACAGTTGACAGCTTGCGGTTTCCTACTGAGGATGGCTTTTTTTGTAAAGACTCAAAATGGCTGAGAGCCATAGTTTGGGTGAGTGACTCTTGACTGAAGATCAGGCACTATCTGATAGATAAAGGAGGAAATCATTTGGGCAGGAAAACACCCCAGTGTCCCCAAAACCCCAACAGAGTACTGGTTGGGCCCTCTGTTAGGATGTGGGTGGACAGGGAGGGCTTGTCTGTGGTATGTGCTCATCCATGAGCAGTATCTCCAGGCAGAGGACTCCGTGGGACATGAACTTTACTCACCCCAGGTAGGCTTGTGACTTTGCGGTTGCATTTTGGACCTGATCAGCCACAAGGGTGAGGTCTAAAGGAATTTTTGTTGTTGTTGTTGAGCAAAGTTTCTTTAAACAATCACAGAAGCACCAGACACCTTGAAGGGAGATTGCTTCAACACAATCTTATAGCTATTCCTTATCCATTTTGCCTTCAAACTTCAACAAATAGGAAGAAGTTATTGGGCATCCACTAGGTTTTAAGAAATATGCTAAGTGCTGAGGCACAAGGAGGAAGTATCTTGACACGGTTCCTATCCTCAGTGATCTGAGTGGAAGGTGCAGGCACATAAAGAGATAATTATATCACCTAGAAATAGGCACAGGGCCCAGGTACCTGGAGAAAGGGCATCATCTAAAAGTCTGTTGCTTCAGGCAGCATGGAGGAATAACATCAGTAGAGTGGTGATAGGAGGTAGAAGGGTTTGAAAAGAAAATGGAAAAAGAGAAAGTGTAGAGAGCAATTGTAAATTACTCTTTTGAGTTCAGATGAACAAATAAAGACAGATTGGATATTAGCTACCAGGGCACAGGATAAAGGAATGAGTTTTAGGGTTCATTTTTATTCAATAAATATGTGTGGCACCCCTATTACAATGCCAGGTACCATTGTGCTCATGGTAGAGGCAAAACCAAACAAGGCAGACACGGTTTCTGTTTCAGGGAGCTTGTGATCTAGTGGCTGATAAAAACGAGTAATAGTTAGAGATGAAGAGGCAGCTCTGAGTTAAAAAGGGTCCTGGGAGAAAGTATGTGGGGAAAAAAGCACGTGTTTTATTTTATTTCACTTTATTTTGCAGTACTAGGGATTGAACCTAGGGCTTGCTCATGCTACGTAAATGCCCTACCACTGAGGTACATCTCTAGTCCTTCTTTTTGTTTTAGATTTTAAGATAAGGCTTGCTAAATTGCCAAATTGACCTCGAACTTGGAATCTGCTTGTCTCTGCCTCCTGAGTAGCTGGGATTATAGGTGTGTGCCACTATGCCTGACTCAGAATTCAATTTTTTGGGGGGGGTATTTTTTTTTTTGAGACAGGGTCTTACTATATCGTTCAGGCTGATCTTGAACTCACTATGTAGCCCAGGCTGGCCTCAAACTCATGGCAATCCTCCTGCCTCTGCCTCCCTGGGATATAAAGGCATGTGCCGCCACACCTGGCCCTTCGGAATTTAATTTCGCAATGAACTAAAGTCCATAATTTACTTGGATTTCTTTAATTTTTACCTACTTTTCCTGTACTGTTCCAGGGTTCGATCCAGAATACTCCATTACACTTGTCACATCTTTCCAGATTCCTATTGTCTATCATAGTTTCTCAGACTCTTCTGTCTTTTGATGACCATATCAGTCAGCTTTCCCATTGCTGGGACCAAATACTCAACACCTAGAATTTAAAAGAGGAGAAATTTATTTGACCTATGGTTTCAGAGGGTTCAGTTCATGGCTAGATGGCTGCATGGCAGAAACATCATGGTGGAAGAGAATGGTGGCAGAAACCTGTTTAGTTCACGGTGGCCAGGAAGCAGATTGGGAGTAACAGAGGAGAGGAAGAGGCTGGGGACCACATATAGTCCCCAAGGTCACACCTCCATGTCTCTCTCTTTCACACACACACACACACACACACACACACACACACACACACACACACACAGTAGTGTGCTTTACTAATTCCCAAAGCACTTCCCAAGCCAATCGAGTTGATGATTATGCTTAAGGAATATGGGTCAGATGCTTCATAGAATATACATCCATTGGAGTTTGTCGGACATTCTTATTCTTAGCCTGCACTGTAAATTTTTGGGAGGAAAAACCACAAAGGTAAAGTGCCATTCTTATCATGTCATATTAAGGGAACCTGCCACCAGCATGCCTTATCACTGTTGATCTTAACTTTGGTCACCTAACTTGAGTTTGTGCTTACCAAGTTTTTCCTCTGTAAAGTTACTCTCTACTCCCATTTCCATACTGTACTTTTTGGAAGGAAGTCACTCTGCAGGCCGCACTTAAGGTATGGAGAGTTATGCTTCATTTCCTTTAGGGTGGAATAATTGGTGCACAATTTATTTGCAATTCTTTCTGTATGGGAGACTTGTCTACTCTTCTAAATTAATGCAATTACTCAATCTTTTATTTATATCCTCATGGACTCTTGGGTGATTATTTTGTATTTTGGGCTATAATCCAATACTGCTTTATTTTGTTGTTTAAACTGTCCCATCTTTGGCCATGAAGAGCTCTTTCAGTTGGCCCCTGGGTACCTTTGACATATCCTTGTCATTGTAGTTAATCATCATCATCATTGTTATTATTTTTTAGCACTTCCTTGCTTTCTGGCACTACTAGATGTTCCAGGTTCATCTTGTATATTCCCCATCTTCATTCTAGAATCAGCCATTTCTCCAAAGAACCCTGGTTCTTGTAATTAAAGAACAGTATTAGAAAACAAGATTCAGGTGTTAGGTATATTCATTTCTAGTACTAGAAAGTGAATGCTTTTAGACCCTTTCAACTGTTAAAGAAACATATGTGTAATACTAATCTGTGTGTATACAAATATCTAGAAAAATTTTGTATGTATCCATCTGTATGTATATTAAACTAAATATGAGTTCATGCTGGCATCTCAGGTCGTCATATATAATAGGTCATATGGATAATTCTAGCTTCTTCCCTTGCTTCTTTATAACCTCCCACTACAACAATGAGCAACTTAGCTTCCATCATTCTCCATGTGTTCTTTTAATTGTCCACTTCTAGTATCCACGTACCATGCTTTCTGAACATTATATGTGAGGCATAATTAATCAATCAGAATATAATTCTTTCCTTCTTTTTTTGCTTCTGGCAGTCCTGAGGATTGAACCCTAGACCTTTGCACTGAGGCATGTCTCTGCCCATTTTTTATTTTGAGACAGGGTATTGTTAGGTTGCCAAGTTGCCTGCAGTGGGCTCAAACTTGCGACCCTTGTGCCTTGGCCTCCTAGAGTGCTGGGACTATAGGCATGTGCCACCACCCTGACTCCTGAGTACAATTCTTATGTACAATTCTTTTGTCTTTAGCCTTGTAGACAACACTTTTTTTTTTTTCCAAGATAATACAGATCAGTACTCCTCCCCAACCCACATCAGCAAGATTATTTCAAACATTTGTAACACAGTCAGGTATTTTGTTACAGTCTGAATTCCCAAGCAACACAAGCTGATTTTTAAAATTTGCACACGTTAAGGTTTACCGTGACTTTTAAACGTTATGAGTTTGACAAATGTGTAGCGTTGTGTATCTGTTGTTACACTGTCACCAAGAAAATGCGTCACCCTAAAAACCCCTCCCTCTCCCAACCCCAAATCTATTAACTGATTTCAGTTTTGCTTTTTCTAGAACATGATAAAAATGGAATCTTTTCAGATTAGCTTTTTTTCCACCTAACAATAGGCATTAGTGATTAATTCGTGATTTTTATTTCTTTTGTCACTGAATAGTATTTAACTGGCTGCAGGCGCTGTAGTTCGTCTATCACCTGTTGAAGGACGTCTTGTTTGCTTCCAGTTTTTTGTGATTATGAATAAAGCTTCTATAAACATTCACATTTTGTCAAAGAATAAATAATTGCCCCAGGTTTAAACAGGCAAGGAGAACTTTATTCATAACGACCGCAATAGGGATAAGAATATGAAACCATCTCTGTTGAAGCAAAAGGCCAAAAAGTTGTATTCACGCCTCTCCTCCTTCTTGTTTTTGGTGCTGCAGGTTGAACCCAGGGCCTTGTGCATGCTAAGCACGAGCTCTACCATCGAGCTACACCGCCAGCACCAATAAGAATGTTTCCAAGCTCTGGGGTGAGCTACTGGGAAAGTGTCTGGATGATGTTAGGGAGAAAGCCGGTCAATGTAATTGGGCCATCTGTGTTTGCTAATTGATGCTTATGGGACAACTTCAGGGCTATTCAGTGGAGGGTTCCTCGCTTTCCCCAGAGACTGGGAGTTAGGGTACTGCTGTCACATTTGAAAAGGACGCATGTAGGTACCTGACGAACACATTCCTAGGTTGTAAATCTGATCATTGGGAGATTTACGTCTCAACAAAACACAGAACAGATTTACAATAGCCAATTTTAGTGCTTTAAGAAAGGAGGGGTAAGTGCAAGGCCCTGAGTTTGATCCCCAGCACCAAGGGAAAAAAAAAGAAAAGAAGAGAAGGGTTAGGGTGTGGTGGCATCCACACACATACCTGTAATTGTAGGCACTGGGAGGCTGAGGTGGGAGAATGGCGGGTTCCAGGCCAAGCTAGGCTACATGGCAAGACCCTATCTGAAAACAACAACAACAACAACAACAGCACAAGAAAGACAGACAGACAGGAAGGAAGGAAGGGAAGAAGGAAGGAAGGAAGGAAAGAAGGAAGGAAGGAAGAAAAAGAAAAGGTTAGAGGCCTATGGTTAAGAAGAAAACTGGAAAACTGTTGAAGTTTACTCACTGAAAGGGATTTTAAGGCTGTTCTTGGTCAGTTTTCACGTGCATACTCATTATTAACACTCCTTGCCCGTTTCTCTGTTCCTGCCTCCGAGAATCAGCAATTAATTTTCTGTCTCTGTAACTTGGCTATTTCTGGATGTTGCACATGGAATCAAAGCTGTTCCTATGTGTTGTACTGCTTACTGCTACTCAGTTTCTCTTCACTATGGAATAGTTTGCTGGTGCATGTATATACCACATTTTGTCCATCCACTTACTGTTTGATGGATGTTTACACTGTTTTCAGTTTTTTGACATTATGAATAATGCTGCTAAGAGTGTTGATGTGCAAGTCTGTGTGCACATGCATTTTCATTTTTCTTGGTTAGATACTTAAGAGTGAAATTGCTGGATCATATCATAAACGCATGTTTTACATTTTTAAAAATTGGCAAACTGTTTTCTGAAATAGTTGTGCCATTTTATATTTCTCCCAGAAATGAATGAGGGTCTCTGGTTTTCCACATTCTCACTAGCATGTGTTATTGCCTGTCTTTTTTATTATAGTCATTAGTCAGTATGAAATACTATCTCATTGTGGTTTTAATTTGCATTTCCCTAATGACCAATGATGCTAAGCATTTTTATATGCTTTACATTTTTTTAAAATTTAAGATATCTGTTGTACAAAATTAAAAATATTTGGAAAAATCAAGGGAAAAATAAAGCTTCCTTATATTTTCACAATCTAAATATAAACACTGTTACTACTTGATGTGTTTTATTTCCAGGCATATGTATGTGTGAGTCTTTTTTTTTTTTAAACAAAATTAGAGTACTATTATATATGCTGTTTAAGATATTGTTTTCCCTCTGTATAGTTACTTCTTTATGTCATTTAGATATTCTTTTATACTTTTGCTTTTAACTTTGCCCTTTTTAATGTGATCATTTGAATCATTCTTACAAATGAAATTTTGTATGGAGTCCCAATGTGCAAACTAAAAAGCAGATCTTTGTTGAAGAGAGGCTGGTTGGAGTGGGTCCTGCCTGGGTCACTTGCCTCCTTGGTGCCTCGGAAATCAGGTTTTGAGCAGCTTTTACACACAATTTTTAATGGCTGCAGTTCATTCTCCGCTGTTAAATGATGAGATTGCAAAGTGGTTAAGAAAATAGAAATGAGCCTGCTGACATCTGAATCTCAGTTCTACCAGTTATTAAGCCGGGTGGTCCAAGGTGTCTGTCCCTCGGCCTCGCTGTCTTTGTTTATAAAATGGGAATAATAATAGTGCCCATCGCCAGAGGGCAGCTATATGGGCGTCCGTGTGTGATTACAATGACTGTGTCTACCTCAATTTTGAGTCACTTTATTTCATATTTGTATGACATAAAATTTAAATTTGGCAATTTATTTTATAATTATTATTATTATTTCTTTTACCAAGAACGTGTATTGGTGATTTTAAGTAAGCATCTTTAGGTTAATATTCTAACAATCGTAGCTTCTTTGGGCAGGTGACATGAACTGGCCAATGGGGTGGTTTAGAAAGAGAAATTGGTTTCTACTCTACCCTGATATATAGGTATGATAGGAAGTCTTGGAAAATTTACGTTTAGTTTCATGATGATTTCCACGAAGGTATTCTTTGATGATATTGTGAAACATGAGCGATTGCAAAAAAGGGGAGATCCAAATGTTAAATTCAGAAAAGATATTCAAAATCTTAACTGTGGTGTGCCTAATACAACATTTTTGGATAATCTGCCCAGAACACCCCTCTGCCACTACAGTACTTCCTCAAAATTTTCTTTTCAGAGAAGGGTTTTCTTCCAAAGAAGAATTTTAATACCAACATACATGACTTGGAAGGAGCAAACTTCTAGAGTGATGTTTATTCTTCTTTTTACTCGTCTTTTAAATCATACGTACCATTTACATTGTTTTTCCTTTATTTTCTGTGAGATGATTTTTTCACCAGGTATTTGTTGATGAAATGAATCAATGACTCTCTTTTATTTAAATCTGTTTGTATGTTCCATCATAATAATTTATTGCCTATGTCATATAAAGCCTGCATGTTTGCTGTATTGGTAGACACTTCGTAACTTAATAATTAGTATATTAATACTATAATTGTTAAGATTATGAATGGAATATTTTCCTCCATTATTCCCTTGCATTCCCAACTGGTTATTATTGACATGGTTGATACGCACATGAGCTAAATTGCAACAGGGCAGATTTTAGTAGTGCCATTTTTGCAGCACACAGGGCTGATGTTTCAAAGCATTAACCCCTCCCCCCAAAAAATACCCCTCCCCCAAAAAAACAACAAACCCCCATGTTCATGGACTGACAGAATTCATGGCAAAGGTTTTTGTCTTATTCCATAGGCTCTTTCTTCAGTCTGTTAGTTGTATCCTTTACTGCGCAGAAACATTTTAATTTGGTGTAGTTCCATTTGTTGATTCTTGCTGTTATTTCTTGTGCTGTAAGAGTTCTAGTCAGGAGAGTTTGTTTTGTGTTTATGGTTTTGAGTATTTCTCCCTTGGTTTTTCTCATAGCAGTTTTAAGGTTTCAGGTCTTATATCTGAGTCTTTGATGCGTTTTGAATTTATTTTGTACGGAGTAAGAGATAAGGATCTAGTTTCTGTCTTCAACAATTTGATATCCAGCTTTCCTACCACTATTTGTGAAGGAAGTTGTCTTTTTTCCAGTGAATATTTTGGATCCTTTGTTCAGAATCAGATGGGTATAGTTGCGTGGGTTTGTTTCTATGTCCTCTCTATTCTATTCCACTGTCTATGTGTCTTATTTTTGTGCCAGTATCATGCTGTTTTTGTTTTATGTCTTTATAGCATAATTCAAAATTAGGTATTTTAAAGCCTCCTGCTTTGCTTTTTTGCTTTGGATTTCTTTGGCTATTCTGGGACTTTTGTGTTTCCATATGAATTTTATAAATTTTTTCCTAGTTCTGTGAAAAATGTCTTTGGTATTTTGATGGGGATTGGATTGAATATGTAAATAGCTTTTGGTGTAACAACATTCATTCTCTCAATCTACAAACATGAGAGGTCTTTCTATCTTCTGGTGTCTTCTTCAATTTCTTTCTTAGTGTTCTAAAATTTTCATTGTAGAGTTCTTTCACCACCTTGGTTAGATTGATCCCTAGGTACTTTATTATTATTATTGTTTTTAGCTATTGTAAATGGAATTATTTTCTTTCTCGGCTAGTCCCTTATTGGTATATAGAAAAGTTATTGATTTTTAAATGTAATTTTATTTAAATTTTTTTTTTGCTTTTTTCCATTTTATTTTATTAGTGCATGGCAGTTTACAGTCACTTTGGGGAGTGGTTACATGTACATATTACAATTTTTTAAATCCCCTTCCCCTCCCTTCCTCCTCCCTATTCCTCTGTAATGTTGACTTTATATTCTTCTATTTTGTTGAATTTGTTTATGAACTCTAAAAGTTTTGGTGGAGTCTTTATGACCTTCTAAGTACTGTATAGAATCATATCATCTGCAAACAAGGATAATTTGACTTCTTCTTTTCCTATTTGTGTCTCTTTTATTTTGTTCTCTTACCTAATTGCTCTAGCTAAGATTTCAAGAACTATATTAATAGGGTTAGTGAGAGCAGACATCTTTATCTCATTCCTGATTTTAGAGGAAATACTTATAGATTTTCCCCATTCGGAATGATGTTGACTGAGTTTTTCATTGTATATGGCCTTTACTATATTGAAGAATGATCATTCAATACCTTGTTTCTTTTGGGCTTTTATCACAAAAGGATATAGAATTTTGTCAAGGCCTTTTTCTGTTTCAACTGAGATGATCATATGATTTTTATCCTTGATTCTGTTGATGTGGTGTAGTACATTTATTGATTTGCTTATGTTGAACCATTCTTGCATGCTTGAAATGAAACCAACTTGATCATAAAGTACGAATCTTTTCACGTGTTGTTGAATTTGGTTTGCAAGGATTTTATTAAGGATTTTTGCATCTATGTTCATCAAGGATATTGGTCCATAATTTTCTCTTTGTTTTGGTTGTGCTCTTGTTCTGCTTTGGTACCAGGGCAATGTTGGCCTTGTACAATGGGTTTGGAGGCATTCCTTCTCTTTCCATTTCATGGACTAGTTTGGGCAGCATTGGTGTTGATTCTTCTTTAAAGTCTGGTAAAATTCAGCAGTGAATCCATCTGGTCCTGGGCTTTGTAAGGAGACTTTTGATTACTGCTTTAATTCTGTCACTTGTTATTGATGTGTTTAGGTTTTCATATCCTCTTGGTTTAGTTTTGGTAAGTTCACTTCTCCTAGATTCTTTATTAGACTTTAGATTTTCATAGCGGTTTGTAATAATCCTCTGGATTTCAGTGGTGTCTGTTATAATATCTCCTTTTTCATTCCTAGTTGTTTTGATTTGGGTTTTCTGTCTCTGTCTATCTGTCTGTCTGTCTGTCTCTCTGTTAGTTAGGCTAAGGGTTTACCAGTCTTGTTTCAGTTTTCTGAGAATCAATTCTTCATTTAATTGATCCTTTGGATTGTTCTTTTAGTCTTGTCTCATCACTATCAGCTCTAATTTTTATTTTTCCTTGTGTTGGGTTTGGTTTTAGTTTGTTCTTGTTTTTCTAAGACCTCGAGATGCATCTTTAGGTTACTTGAGGTTTCTCTGATTTTTTTTTTTAAATTTTATTTTAATGGCACATTTTCAATGTACATATTGATAACATTCATCACTGGGGACTTGTACCTGATTTTCTTGATGTAGGCATTCCTGACTATAAACTTTCCTCTTAGAACTGTTTTTGTTATATTCCAGAGATCTTAGTGTGCTATATTTTCACTTTTATTTCATCCAGAAGTTTTAAGACTTCTGATCTGATTTATTCAGTGACCCACTGATCATTAAAAAGTGAATGTATAACTTATATGTGTTTGTATAATTTCTGTGGTTTTGTTTCCTGTTAATTTCTAGTTTCATTCCATTATGATCTGATAAGATGCAGAAAATTATTTCAATTTCTTGTATTTGTTAAGGCTTGCATTATAGCCTTAAATATAATCTGTTTTGGAGAACGTTTCATGAGATGCTGAGAAGAATGTGTTTTCTGTAGTTATTGAATAGAATGTCCTGTAGACATCTATTAAATCCACTTGATCTATGGTGTAGTTGAATTCTGATTTTTTTTTTTTTTTTTTTTTGGTTTGGATAACCTATGTATTGGTAAGAGTGGAGTATTGAAGTCACCCAGTATTACTGTATTGGGACCTATGTGCCCTTTTATGTTGAACAGAGTTCCTTTTTTTTTTTTCCTGGAATGCTGATCCTGGTGGACAAGAATTTATTTTTATTTATTTATTTATTTTTACCAAGAACATGTATTGGTACATTGTACATAATGATCACATTTATCATAGTTATTTTGTACCTGTACATGATATATCTTGGTCCCTCACCCTTTCCCCACCCCTCCCTTCCATTCATCCCTTTTCTTATTTACAGCAGTTTTATTTACATTTTTGCATTTTTTCCTTTTTCTTTCCCTTTTCCCTTCCTTCTTTTCCCCCTTTTCCCTTTCTATTTGTCCTTTCTTTTGAATATTATCTTTCTTTTACCTAATATCTATTATGCCTCTTTGTCTTTATGTACACTTATGGTTTCTTACATCAGAGAAACAATTTGATGTGTACCCATGAGTGACTGATGTATTTCACTTGAGAGTATGTTCTCAAGGTGCATCCATTTACCTACAAATGGATTGTAGACGTGCACCACCCCACCCAGTGGAGGTCATTACTCTTGGAAGATATTAAAGGAGTTGTTGTGGGACTCTGAGTAAGTTCTTGAGGGAGCAAGATGGGTTTTTCTCCTCACTGTGTGATATCCCCCTCTTGCCTGGGTTCCTGCCATTGTGATGCTATCTGCCATGAGGGCCTCACTACAGCCGAATCTCTAGAAGTGTGAGCCAGATAAACCTCTTTTCTTTACAAGATACTCCACCTCAGTTATTGAGTTATAGTAACAGTATTTCCTGCCAACATGAGAGATTCCTCCCCGCTTTGGATACTTTGCGGACCACAGGGCAATATTTAGGGGAGCCTGTACAAGTGGCTTTTCCTATAAACCTTTCCTTTCGCTCCTGCTCCCCTCCTCTCCTCTCCTCCCCTCTCCTCTTTTCTCTCTCTCTCTTTTGGTGTTGGGGGTCAAACTCAAGGCCTTGTGCTTGCAAGGCAAGCACTCTAACCACTGAGCTAAATCCCCAGACCCTCTTCTCTTTTCCTATGGTACTGGGCTTTAATCTAGGGTCTTTGCACTGAGCTACATCTGCAGCTCTTTTTTTAAAAAAAGTTTGAGACAGGGTCTTGCTAAGTTGCTGAGTTGCCCAGACTGGATTCATACCTGGGATCCTCCTGTCTCAGCCTCCCAGATTGCTGGGATTACAGGCCTGAACCATCATGCCCGGTTCTGCAAGTCATTTCCCCCAGGAGATTTACTGGTGGGAAACTGATCTCCTATCAGCTGAGGTCTCCTTCATGGAGACTCTCTGTATCCTACCCATCCTCTTGACCATGTTCAACCTTTGTTTCATGGTGATCTCATCTTTGCTGATTTAGGGGAAAACTGATTTCCTAAACAGCTGGATAAAATGATGCATGTGACTGTCCCCATGAAGGGGTGATGCACTGAGCAGTAGCAGTAGCAGTGTCCCCTGGAGGCGGGTTAGAAATGCAAACCCTCAGAACCCGCCCAGACCCACAGAATCAGAATCTGCATTCGAACAAGATTCGTGGGTGATTTCCGTGTACATTCAGATTTGGGAAGTTCTAGTCTAAAGCATCTTGGCTGCACATTTAATCCTCTGCAGAGAAGCACACCCCAGGCTAGTGGGTTTTGACCATGCAGATACCCCTGCCCCAACCCTTCCACATCTACCGGTGCCTGGAGGAAGTTCTGGCTCTCACAGCTGGGTTGTAGGTGCTGTTGGCATCCAAGGATGCAGACAGCCTTCCTTCAGAGCATCGTCAGCACCTCAGAAACAAAACATGATCTGCTCCAAAAATGTCAATAATACCAAAGTTGAGAAACTGCCCCAGAATTTCTGAGGCTGGGATCCTGGCATCCGTCACTTGCCTGGGTTTCCTGATGTGAAAAATCTGGGGGCACTTCTCGATGATACAGCTCTGTAGGCCCTGCCATGGATGATCCTGAACGAATGGGTCTGGAATAGCCTGAAATTCAGGCTGAACATGTATCCCAGGTGCTGCTGATTAGCAGGGAAGTTTGGAAACCGTAGTTTGGAAACTGGGCGGGGCTCGGATGCCGGGTTCTAAATTAATTTAGCAAATCCATCCCTGGAGATGTAAGTTGATTGTAGCGCTGGGACCTAGTCATGCCTTCCTCAGGGGGGCCCAAGTCGAGGAGGAACTCAGCACACCTGCTTTGCCCTGAGAAGCAGATCTCGCCCTGCACCCAGCTCTCCCAGAATCTCCTGTCTGGTCCGTGCCTGTGTGATTTCTTGATAATAGCTGTTCTATTCAAAAGAGAGGAGAACTAGATAGGGAGAAGGGGGAAAAGAAGGAAGGGAAAAAGAAAAGAAAGGAGAAAGGGAAAAAATGTAAATAAACCTGCTGCAAATAGGGAAGGGTGGGGGAAGGGAGGGGTGGGAAAGAGAGGGGAAAACCAAGATACATCATGTACAGGTACAAAAATAACCATGTTGAATATGATCATTATGTATACAAAGTACCATTACATGTTCTTGGTTAAAAAAAATGCACATGAGGGGGCCTATTGTACGCACAATTTAGATGTTTTGGTGAACATTTCTTTGTCCTAAAGGCCTGGCATCCTCTCAACCCAAACCTGCTCCTCTGCAGGTGGGTGATGAACTGGACTTTTGGATCTAGGAGGCCCAGTGACCGGCCATCTGAGCATTTATGGTGGGTGTTGACTGGGGAAGGAGAGTGTTACAAAGGGCAGGGGCATCTAACCCTAAATATCTCTGCAAAGTTACACAATTATTCTTTGGGTCTTGAGCAGTTCCCAGTTTAAGCCCTATGACCTTTCCATTTCTAAGAAGACCTTTGTTACAACTGAAGGATAGGCTTGCCAGTGAAGATTACACAGCCCGCCACATCTTACTCCAGCCACCTCTTCGTGCCAGCATCTGGAACACTGCAGGGTGTTGGCTCTTGATAGAAAAGGAAACCACAGCAACTGGTTTCTAGTGCTGGTTTCTAGCATCTGTACTAGGGCTGCCTTCTAGGGTACTTTAACTCCAACAATTCCCAGATGTTCAGATTGAAGTGGGATTGCAAGGGCCTCTACGCTTCAATACTGGAAGTGGAGATTTCTAAAAGACATCCTGGAAGGTGATGGAACGTTCTGATACACAGTGATGCCATTTAGAATATGTCCCTGGCTTTTCAGGAGCTGATGAACAGGACCCGCCCTGACCTCTGAGAAGCTGGATCTCAGTTTCTCTTGAGGATATCTTCAAACATGTTCTGGGTCTGGACTTGACTGAATTGTACTCTCAAAAAGTAAGTTCCATTTTCCATAGTCTTTGGTCCTCTAATGGGCTTCCATGGGAGGAATAAATGTGCAGGAGTTTAAACCCCTGTTCACTTCTGTTCGGCCCTGAACCGCACCAAGCCTAACCCATTCCCTTACTTTTTGGCATGCTGATCCTGGCTGATGTCTGTTTTCCAGGCTGGTGGTGTCGTTTCTGGGGATCGAGGCTACTTTGGAAGGCAAGCCGTTTTCTTGTCATGACAGTATTCAATGGGGGCTGCTGTCTGGGTGTTGCCTTGGTTAACCCAGGCAAACCTGGAGACCCCCTTGATGATCGGTAGGCAAGTGGGCTTCCTGAAGCATTTTCCTAGTGTGAGACTATGTCAGTAATGAGCACCAGGTCTTCTCTCTGCCCCCTTTTTTAGCTCTGTAATTTTGTTGGTCCACATCCTGTTTCTCTTTCCTTCTGTAAGATGTGTGTCATTTCAATTTGCAGTTTCAATTTGGGATGAAGAATTTTCAAGTAAATCTAGGTTTAGTGAGACAAATTAAAATCCAATTAGCTGGGGATTTAGCTCAGTGGTTAGAGTACTTGCCTTGCAAGCACAAGGCCGTGAGTTCGATCCCCAGCACCACACACACACGCACACAAATCCAATTAAAGAAATAAAATAATGAATGGTGGAGTGTCTATGAAAGGTGGTTGGGGGTTGGGGTGGGGACTGGTTTGAGCTCATAAAACAGCTGAAAATAACCCATGGGGGATGAACTCCACTGTGAAGTCTTAGACGGCAAAGCTGAGAATAGGGGGTAATTACAGGTGAGAGTCTGTGACCTGCTTGATAGAGAAGATGTGAGAAACAGGTTGCAAGGGAAATGCATTTGATTAAAAAGCAGTTTAACCTCTCCAAGAAGCTTGATTGAAAAAAAAAAAAAGAAGAAAACTATAAAGCTGCCACACAACCTCACATGTGGCAAATGACAGCCAGAGTGCCAAAGTGAATGTACTTGATTATATGTTCTCGCAGGACCCTTAGCATTAAAGGGCATTTGAAAACGTGGATGGGGACCTTGCTTTGTTTGAGATGCTGTGCTGGGGGCCGGGGACACAGACGCGAATGAAGAAAGAACAGAGCCTGCTCCCAAGTGCTGGCAGGCTAGTGGGAGAGGCGGCCAGGAGCACGTGGATTCACACTGTCTTTGTTGGTTCGGCAGATTAGAAGCTCAAGAGCAAGGTACCACACGGTCGGGTTGTGGTGAGGACCCTCCTCTGGCTTGTAGATGGCTGACTTCTTGCTGTGTTCTCATACGGCAGAAGCAAGTTCTTATATGGACACTAATCTCATTCGGAGGACTTCATCCTCACGACATGATCACCTCCCAATGACCTACCCACCTTCGCTTTGGGGAATGCGATTTCAACGTAACAACAGAGGTGGCAAATAGTCAGTCCGTAACAGACGCTCCAACCCCTGCTCCCGGAGGCATGACCCTAGAATGATTGGGGCCGAATTCTCTCTGATGAGCTGCGGCCCCAAGTTCCCTGGTGGGAAGAGTTGCTGCAGGTCTGCGAGGGGGAAGCTTGGGATGATGGCTGTGAGGACAGACGGCTGGAAATGGAGAGGCAGGGTCACGACCGAGGTGAGGCCATGAAGCTCCTATCTGGGGCAAAAAATTTCAAGTGGCACCCAAAATTCTGATGTTTTCCTCAGCACAGCATTCTTTACATTACTTTTGATTTTAAAAATGCTCTGTGATTGCCTAGCAAGTGCAAGGCCCTGAGTTCGAGCCCCAGCACCCCCCAGAAAATGCTGCATGAGATATTATTTGTCTCGATTGCTGAATTTTTGCACTCCCTTACAGTTTGTACTCAAGGCAAGTCCCAGTGGTATCTGTCCCCAGGCTTTCCATATAGACCCGTTCTATCCTTCTGGGGTAAGAGGAGCCATTTGGAGGTGAAGGCACAGTTCGTACTGAGATCTTGTGGGATCTGAGAAGCAGGATGACATCAAGCCCAGTGATGGAGGGTGGCAGGCCCTAGATGAGGGGCATTCTCTCTCTTTCTGGAGGAACTCAGGGCGGCTCCATGCTCCATACAATAGGAATGAAATGAACATGGGGAGGCCCGAATAGTGCTGCTCTGAACATATTCTCCCACTACTCTTAGAGAAATGAAAAGAAAGAGGCCCAGCAGGGCAGTACTCACATGATTCCACTTTACTCTCTACAGTAGGTTTGTCCCCCTGACTTCAGATGCTTTGAAGGCCTGCTGTGTTCTAGGCACAAAATCAACCAAGACACACTCTTCTCATGAAAGAACTCAGGTTAGTGTGAGGGGGCAGAGGATTAGAAGGCTCTCAGGGGCAGATGCATCAGCAAATGATCCATTTGGATCTATGTCGAGTCAGAGAAGAGATTACTTCTGTTTATTATTTTGGTTCTTGAGTGAGTGGAGAACTCCCTTAAGAGGAGTAGATTTCGCTGTAGTGGGTGTTATAAGAAATGTGGACTTGAAGGAGATTCTGGAGTCTCAATCAATATCCCCTCTTGAATTGATAGACTGTTCAAATGAGTACCTCAAGTGGTGTGACTGGATAGTTCTCCCGTTGTAACTCCTGAGTCTGACCCTTCCTGTCTGGGGAGACACAGGAGCTTCCAAGGAGGGGACACAAGGCATTGTGCATCCACTCTGATTCATAAACACACCTGTGTGCCCAAGGGAGATGGGCTACAGAAAGTCCTTGAAACCAAGAGTCTATTGGCTGATTTCACAGGAATGCTTCATGGCTGAGAGCAAACCATTCAGCCCATTAAAATACCCCTTTTAAAGTGGATGATAAAACTTTAATTAAAGTGGTGATTAGAAACGGAATAATAATGACCACTAATAAAGTAGTTTATAGGGATCGATAGCTTTACAAAGAACAGCCCCGCCGGTTCTGGCGAGCTGCTGCAGGCAGCCCCAGAGCATGGGCTCTGGGCAGGGTAAAAGGATCAGGGGAAGGGTTTACTGGAATAGAGAGATAACATAAAAGGCAATTTATAATATGTGACTCCAAGCAATGAGCTAGGGAAAATGGAAGGCTGAGATGTGGATGGAATTCGTTGTACCTTTGCATTATGAATGAGCTTTACAAGATTGCAGGCTGCAGCAAGGATTTGGTTACTTGTGTACAAATGAGCGTTATCAGCACTGTTTCGGGGGAGGTGAGTTGGGGTCTGTGTATGTTAGGCTGAAGAGAGGCGGGAGAAATAAAACCACATCTGAGAAAGCCATTAGCAATTGATGGCACACTAATAATGAAAATGATAATAAAGGCTGGGGTAATAATAATAGCCATAATAATATAGTAATAATGAACATCTACTAAGGTGCCAACCAGTTTCATATTTCATCTTCCACCCCAGTGAGTCTCGTGCCAGGTAAATAGCATCACTTTGCCTTTACCAGCTGGTGTGGAAGACGCAGACTGAGAGACGGGATTGGACAGGGAATCCAGAAAAAGGTTACTTGCAGGATAAAAATGTTAATCTAGTGTTAGAAAAGCAACGAGAAACGTGGTGTAGTAGAGGGAACACAGAGAGGAAATCTTAGGGCTAGGGAAATGTCAGGAAGTTTCCTTCTCCCATGTTTCCCCACCCAATTCTTCCTCTTATAAATGCAGTTTGGATATTAGAAAGTGTCTGATATCTGACATCTGAAAGATGTGAGGTCAGATACCAGTTCTGATATTCACTGGCTCCTAGAGGCCTGGAGCGAGTGGTGAGTGCTGTCAAATGTGGCTGTGAGGTCTAAGTTATCTCTGCGTGTTGGTGGTTGGTTTTAGCTGGATGTGGTCACCAATAGCCTTGTTCAAGGAAGTTTCCCTGGAGAAGTGGTCATCGCACCCAAATTGAGGAGCAATAAGAAGAAAATAGCAGATGAGGAACCCAAGACTGTGTGTAGAAATCTCTGTGTTTCTTGTGAAGGGAAACAGAGAAATGGAGTAAGAGCTGGAGGGAGATGTGGGGTCAGGGAGGATGTGGATCTTTTGTTTTATAGTAAAGGTGAATGACAGGACACATGTTTGTGTGCTGCTGGATATGACTCCACAGACAGGGAGAAATCAATCATGTGGAAAAAAGGAGATAAATGCTGGAGCAGAGTGCTCGAGGAGGCCAGAGAGGGAAGACGCAAGAAGCAAGTCATGGTGTCAGCCTTAAATAAGGTCAGGACACTTCCCCAGCCACTCTAACAAGGTTGTTCCCGAAGTTTGATTTAAAGTGGAGGGTGACAGGCAACAAAAAAGGCACAAGTATATATAAAGAAAGAAAATTTCTAGGAGTGATAAGTGTTGTGAAGTGTCTTAGTTTCTTTCCCTTTGCTGGACGCAATACCCAACACCACAGCTTGAAGCAGGAGAGGTTTATTTTGGGTCATGATTTCAGTCCATGGTTGGCTGGCTTCAAGGTAGAAACAGTGTGGTGGAACTGAAGGAGCAGGGCTGCTCGTTCTGTGGCACCCATGACTCAGAGAGTCAAGGGAAGACTCAAGAGAGTCAAGGGAAGAGCTGGGGACAAGAACACAGCCTTCCACGTCACAGACCTCAGTGCCTCTTTCGACCAGGCCCTCCTCTGGAAAGCACGGTCAACCAGGGGCTCATCAGTAGATCAATCTCTGCACGATCCAGTCACCTTCTATGCACAACAGACTTTGGGGGACATTTTAATTTTTTTTTTGGGACATTTTAATTTTAACCATAACAGGCAGAAATAAAACACCAATGTGATAAAGACTGAGAAAGCCCTCAGGAATGACAGCCCCATTGAGCCTCATTGCTCAGGCTGGAACTCTTGAGAATTTTTATTTCCTCTCTTTTTAATACAATTCCAAATGCAATCCATTAGTACAGCCCTGGACTCTGTTTCCAGATTTTTCCATCTCTACTGTGTCTCCTTAGTACAAGTCATTATTTTTTTATTGCTGAATTCTTGTAATAGCTTCTTTTAACTGGTCTCTCCGACTCTCTGTCTGCCTCTGTTCTCTCCCAAAACATCTTTAGTAGGGCAGCCAAGGCAGCCTTCTAAAGTAGAAATTGGGTCATGAGACTTTCCTGTGTAAAGGAATGATTTCCATCCATGTTAACCCCTGAATTCTGTTTCCTGAAGCACGAGACCCCATGGGATCTGGACCCTGATTACCTTTCTGGTCTTGCTTGTCTCCTGCTTTCCACTTTCATCCACATGGGCTGTCTTTTTGACCATCACACATGCCAATCGCTTACAGCCTTAGTTTGCTTACACTAGTGGTGCCTCCTCTGGAATACACTTTGCTCAGATCTCATGGAGCTTCTCATTCAACTTTCAGCTCAAAGGTCACTTCCTTTGAGTGGTCTTTTCCACGACCTCTGACCCACTGTCTCCAATCTACTCTTTATCTTATTACCCTATTTTGTTCTTTGATTGCCCTTCCTACATCAAAGTATTTTATTTATTCATTTTTCATTTATTTGGCTTTCCCTTCGCAAAATATATACTTCTGAGAGACGGTATCCCCAGGATCTGGCATAATTAATTCTTTGCACATCCTGGGGCTCAGTAAATGTTTATGGAATGCATGCACAAAAGACTATTTGAAGAACTTTTCTACCCTTGGAAGCAATGTTAAATTCTTAGTCGACTCTACGTGCTGTACTCCCCTCTACTCCTTTCTACGCCCCATGCCTTTCCTTACCCCTCTCTATTCATTGCATACAAATTTTAGAAGGATTTGGACCACATCGCAGAATGGCTTGGGGGGAAACACTGCACTAACCAGTCATTTTAAGAGTCCCCGAATCCTAGTTAGCATGGTGCACAGCAGTGATACTAAATGAACTGTAATAGTCTTACCGGGTCAAAACGCAGCTTTGTAGGGCAGCCCAAAATAGAAGCTGTGCTCTTTTTGACTTTAGCAGGGCAGTCTGTGGTGTCTCTGAAGGTGTCTCAAGGTCTAATAGACAAATAATGTACTTGGTAGAGCCCTGCGTGGGGACATATGCCTGCAAACTCTCTGGGGTGTGGCTTCCGGATATTGACCTTTCCTCCAGGTGCACTTGGGGCCTGGGGGGATGGTTTCAATTAGAATCCAATTAGCAGCATTCAAGGTGAGCTCCAGGGGAAGCCCATTTATCCCACCATGTTCCTGCCCCGATTTCCCCCCAACACTCCCCTCCTGAGGGCATATCTGACAGGAAGCTCTGCAAAGGGACAGGCATAAAAAGGAAACGCCTTTCGCTGGGCTCAGCCTGGAGTGAAGAACCTGTAACCCTCAATTTCATGGCCATCTGTGGCCAGCTCACCCTGGCCACCCTACCTGGCACTTTCGTGGCCCTTTAGGTGGTTGGACCTGTCGCAGGTTACACAGTCAGCAGCATATAAACGTGCACTTCTGGATCCTTCTCATTGCTTACAGCCTCAATTCTGGGCCACCTGTGGCACTGTGTCATGTGACAACTTGCTGCCAGTCCTCCTGGCTTGCGGCTTGACTGTTGTTGCATTCCTAGATTTGATTCAGAAATCATCTGTCTCCGCTTTAGAGACTGAATACTTCCAGGTTTTTCTTTATATCATCATAAATACATTATGATGGCAGTGTGTAGGCCAATATGCACACAGAGCGGGTTTGAGGGCGAAGCCTAATCTATTTGCTCGAGTGGGAATTTTGGCTCAGTGGAGCATTATAGGAATATTATTTACTTGGCAATTTCACAGACGTCTTGGGGTATTAGAGAAGAGTACTTTGAGACCAATGGTTGAATCTTAGAAAATCAAAATCAAGTATCTTCAGCAAAAAAGGGGAGACAAACTATACCCACCTCCCTGGGGGAGTTTCTTGGGAAAGGTTAGAATTTTCCCCTTGAAGCTGTGTCCCCTCTCGTCCTGAGACACGGGTCGGCACAGCATGGAGAGGGTTTGGGGTGGCATGGGGGATGACAATCAGGAATTCTTCGAACCAGCCTTGGAGGGGAGCTTGTCTTGGGTTCCTTGATGAAGAACAGGTACAGTGAGACCCCAAACTCAGCAACGCTGCCTTAGTCCTGCTGAGGGAGGGCTCTTCATGCCCCACCAGCAAGGAACAGAGGTGTCAGGACTACATGGGCATCCAAGAGATTTCCTTGGTTGGTTACAAGTAACCTTTCACTGGAAAGAGGGGTCACCCAGCACCTGGTGGAGGACTACAGTGGCCAGGAGGGCATGCTGTCTTCCCGGAACCTAGGAGACGAAGGATCCCAAAGACTTACAAGGAAAGGCTTCAGAGCCCTTCTGGATTGCCTTTTCCTTTCCCCCTCCATCGTGGCTTCTATAATTGTCATTTTTACTTGTTTGTTTTTAAACATCCCAGCTTGCCCTTTCCTTACACTGCCCTGCAAATCCCCCTGCAGTCATTCCTGCAGCCACAATGCTGAAACCAAAGAAGGAGCATCAACAATTGCTGTGCCACCACTGTGGCCCCCACCACCTTGGGCAGGAAGCTCCGCTGCAGATTCTTCAGCAAGTTTGTAGGAAGTCATTGTAATAAGTAATGTATGGGGCTGCACAATGCCTGCACGATTCACTGTGCACAGAAAGACATCGAACAATACATACGCGTTACACGCAATTGATTTGGGCCTGAGCTCGCCCCCGTTCAACACTACTTGAGAAAACTCTCAGTATGGTGAAAATCCAGAGGACCACAGAATGCCAGCTATGTGGCTTGAAAAATAGAGTCGACTCCTGAAGAGGTAAAAAGCAAGGGTTGGCAATTAAAGAGAAAATGTCAAGCCCGACCGGGCAGGCCCGAGGCACCCTGCGCTCTTAGCAGGTGTAATTGTCCAGCCGCCAGCCTGGCCTGGCCATCAGGTGGTAAGGAACGGGCTCCTGACCTTTCAGTTCTCAGCAGAGCCCTTTGCCCAAGGAGCTGGCGGATGTAATCTGCTCCGTGAACTGAAGTAACAGAGGCACCTGGGGGCCTGCGGTGTCTCTCTCCGGGGTGGGAGAGCCACCCTGCCCTGCCACCTCTCTCTAGGACATGTACTTTCCCTCCCTGATCACCAAACCTCCAGTTCCACAGCAGGGGAATGCTGAGCTCCCGGAGACTCTGCCCCCCAGCCCAGCACTGAGTGGGGTCTTCATGGAGCTCCAATAGTTTCACTTTTTTTTGGCTGTTCGCCTAGAGTATGGCAAGAATCCTGGCTTGAAAATCAGAGAGACTCGGATTTAAATTTTGACTCCCCCTACCTGGATGACTCTAGTACAAAGCTCTCAGAGAGAATCTGCTTCCTCACAGGTAAATGCAGAGCACAATGGCTACTGTAAAGAGTCGGGAGAAAGTGCATCCGTCGCTGTGGCAGCAAGAAGTGCTATTCCTTTTCCCCGATTGTGCGTAGACTTGACCAGAGCAGACTTGACCCAGTGACAAGGGTGCCGGCTTGGCGGAACTCTGCCTCCTTGTGGGCCAGTGTTCTGTACTCCATGTTATTTCCTGCCATATAGATACTGTCTCTGGCCCTTGGCCTCTTCCTTGGAGTTTTCCTGCCCTCTGACTCCCATCAACTCCATCATATTGTCCATTCTTTCAGGCTTCTAGTCAAAACAGGAAATTACCATCCCGTATCTCTGTCTAGTGCAATTTCCTAAGTGACATCCACATAAGGCTCTATTGGCTTGTAGGTGGCGCTGCTCTGCTGAGCACTAGGCGGGGTGTGCTGAGGGCCTGGGCGTCATGGCACTCAGAGGTGGGGCCTTTTGTTAATTTCAGTGTCCTGACGCACTTCTCCCAGCTATTTCTGCTTTGGCTCCCTGTTTGTCTCTGCTGTCTCGCTCTGGGGATAGAGTCTGTCTGTCTATCTTAGAATCCTCGTTCTTTAACGAGAGTCCTGATCCCCTTGCAGATATTGGCAACCCTTCTTGGGAAGTTGCATTCTTTCTCATAGCTTCCAGCATCAAATGAGTCCTTTTGCTAAGGGACTCATTCCTTGGTTGCATGTATGGCTGCTGCCTTGTTCCGCCCGCTGCCACGTCCCATACTCTGAGGTGGACTTCTTTGCATTGCACTCCAGCCCAATCAAGCCTGACTGCGTCCTGCTGGATTATGGGCTTTGGGTTGGTGTTTTCTCCTTGTTCTAATGCAGACCCACTTCCTTTTGTTCCAGCCATCTCTGTCCTGGCTTCTCAACGAGGGCTAAGGGCTCAGGATGCCTCACGATCATGCCTCATAGTGAAGCTCATCAACAAATCCCATCAGTAATATTTATTTATGACTTTCATTTACTTCCTTTACACATACTTTCAAAAGAATTTCAGACAGCTTTCAACAAACAATACTTCAAGTTGCTCTATACAACAAGAAAGAAATTCCTGAATTAAGAAACAGAAGAGGGAGATGGAGGCAGATTTAATGAGTTACGGATATTTTTGTCTTTGAACACCAGGTTTTCATTTGAGTTTTCTAATGGCCAAATCCAAGAGAAAAAAGATGAATCGCACAGTTCTTTTTTTGGTTAATGGTGGCACGTGGAGATCCTGTTGAATATTACTTAATTCTGTATCTTTAGGTTAACATAGGGCAATTTCAGTTAAACTTTCTTGGATATTCTTAAGGAATAAATTAGGTGGCAATCATTTTAAGCATCGTAAGTTGTGAAGTCGACTCAACTAACACTGATTTTCTTTGTAATTAAACAAGTGTGGTGAGTGTCTGCTGTGTTAGCATGAAACATTACAGAGATGGGTGATTAGTACCATTCTTTGGGCAGCTCATAGTGTAGAAGGGGAGGTGAGAACACACTTGTATGTGTATGACACAAAAGAGAAAGCAGTAAGCTATAGAAGTGGCATAGACATGATGTTGGCAGAGTCCAGATAGGCATAAGGGAACCAAAAATTCATGAAAGAATGTGACTGAGATATTTAGGATCTGTGTGAAGGAAAGCGGTGGGAGGGGTAAGTAGAAGGAAAGGTCATTTGAAGCTGAAGGGACAGTGTGACCTATGGTGTAGACATAAAAATCATAAGTTGTACTTGGGAAAAAATCATCGCCAGTGATGCTGTGGCTTCTTGCCTGGGGTGGAGAACATCCTTTTAAAATACAGAAGGGGAGGTCAAGGACCATGAATGCCATGCAGGGTCTGGACTTCTATGCTTAGAGGTTGGGGACAGCTAATTAGAGTGAGGTGGGTGGCCTAGGATCCACGTTTCCTAAACTTGAGGTTTTATTTTGTAGCTAAGAAGAGACAGTGTAGATTTTAGAGCCAGAAAGAGATATGTCCAGAATTGGGTGAACGCTGGAGAAATTGGAGCAAGGGAGCCTGGAGATCAGGGTTGAAACTGCTACACTGATTCAAGTAAGGTGAAGAGAGAAGGAGGGACGAGCAGCAAGGGTGGAGAAGTGGATGGGTGCGAGGACATTATTGCATAGCATCATTCCCCGTATTCTGGTATTTTATGCACCCTCCCTGCCTTGGCTAGGTATGAGCTAGTGCAGTGAAGGGGCTGAGGAGGTGTTGGAGTCAGACACAGGTTCAAATCCTACCTTACCACTCAGTTTGTTGTATGATTTTGAACCCATCACTTCTCTTCTGTATTTCACCCTTAATGTGAAGGTAAGTGTGTTCATTCACAAGGCCGCTGTGACTATTAAATGAGAGAATGAATGTGAGGTGCTTCCCATGGCTCCAGGCCTGGAATGTACTAAATGAGTGGTTGTTACTAAGTTTATCTGTGCTGCCCGGATGTTCTCTGGAATCCAGGCTCACGGTCTGCTCTGGTATTGGTCCGGAGCCCACATCTAACCTACCTCCTTGACCTTGGACCTTGCCATTTGGGTGTGATATGGCCTCTTCCTGGTCTATCTGCTTCTGTCCCGTTGCTTCTGCCTTTGATGCTCGGGTTTATCTAGATTTCTGCCACCCTGCATGGTGTTATTAGTTACGTGTGGCTGCTGAGCATTTGGAAGGAAAAATATAAAACCTACCCTGGATTTCAAAGATTTAGTATGAAAAGATGAATGTAAAACATCTCAATAATTTTCTTACATGGCTTATATATGGAAATGATATTTTATTTGTATTTAGTTCAATATAACAATTTGGCCTGTTTCCTTTTGTTAAAGGGTAACAATGGAATTTACTGAGGATTTGTTATGTGGTAGGCCTTGTTCTAGGCACTTGCTGTGATTAGTCATTTAATTGTCACAACAATCCTATGAGTTACTATCTTTGGCTTTATTTTACAGGAAACTGGGACTCAAAGAGTTAAGATGATTTTTTTTAACCTCTGGTTTTTTAAATTTAAAAAATTCGTCTACTAGAAGATTCAAAATGACATATGTGGCTTGCTTTTGTGTCACATTGTGTTTGTTGGATGGTGTTCTGGACTACAGGTTGGTAAATACATTCATGAGCCCAGCTGGTCCTCTGCCTGTTTTCATATGGCCCATAAGCTAAGACGGGGTCAAACAGTTTCATTTATTTATTTATGTTAGTTTATTAGTACATGTTTGCAGAACATAGTGTTTATATCCCTTGTGTGGAGTTCATACATGTGCATATCACATCCCAGCTCCTTTTGTTCACCCCTTACCCCCCAACTCTTGATCCCCGCCTCTTATGAGGACAATCTATTGCTCTACTTCCTATGATCTATCTTTTATTTTGCTCTTTATTTTTACTCTGTATTTCTCATATGGGTTTTATATTTTTAAATGTTTGAAAATTAAAAAAAACCATAAGAATGACATTTCATTGAAATTTAAATTTCCATGTTTCTGAATAAAGCTTTATTGGGACACAGCCTTGTGATTCACTGTTGTATTAGTTATAACAAAGACAGTCTGGCCCACAAAGCCCCAGATGTTTACTGTTTGGCCTTTTATGGAAGTTTGCTGAGGCCTGCTCTAGACTGTTCTCCTGGTGTGGATGCTTTCTCCTGCCTGATCCCTGGCTGCTAGATGGTTGTCTTCTGAATGTCCCACTTGCTCATACCTCTTAGACTTTCCTAAGAACTCATCATGCTGCTTTTTGGCTCTGTACCCGCAACCTGCTGCCACATGCAGCCCCACCGTGGCCGGGATGCCATTCCCTCTTGGTCATGGTAGCTTCTATGTGAGGGTCCCGTGGAAGCGTCATGGAAGTGTCTTGTCTGCGATCATGAAGTGCGCCGGGCTGCTTGTGCAATCTCTGTTGCCATTTTGGTGTTTTGCTTCACGTGAGTTGTGATTTGCCATACACCAAACACAAATATGCCCAAAACGCCGGGTTCAGGAATTGCCGTGGAAGACAGGCAGATGGCAACGTTGCCCCTGCGATGGGGACAGCCATCTGCTGCCGTCAGTGTGGAGGATCCGCTCAGAGAGCAGAATACCCGGATGAAAATAGCTGCTTCCAAGTGTGATTGTGATGCCGCCACAAAGCCCAGGACAGTGGCCGTGACGAGAGGAGGCATTCTGGGTACCAAGACAAACTTTACAAAGGATTTGTCCTTCACCTTTGTAATCTACCACCACCACAAGCCCTCTTCCTTTAAGAAAATTGTATTACTTTTTTTTTATGAAAAAGAAAATATATGATCCCTTAAAAAACAAAGAGGCAATATGATTTGGGTGGAAGGATGCCAGGACATGAGTCAGATTTATAGATAGATTGTGCTGACTCCCAGATTGTGTCTCTATTTCCATGATCAGAGGATCTATCAAGCATACTGGCTTTTTTTCTGGCTCTATTTCTGCAGGATGAATTCTTTCTCAGGATTCTTTTGAATCTTAATTTTAAAAGCCTTCCCATGGATCCTACCCACTAGCTCACCTAACATGCCTGGTTCATGTGCATCCCAGTGGTAGGCACATATTCTGTTCCAAAGTCTGATGAGCTTAGCTATGAGTCCTTTGAGGTCCAAAACCGCAGTTTTCAACTTGGCACCCTGATGCCTAGCACAGTACCCATCCATACGGAAGCATCTTCCTATATGTGAGTCTCTTTTCCTGTCTGGATTTGGGAATATCTAACCAATAACTTGAAACTGCACATCAGCTTCATTATGCCTTCCCCCGACTCCTCTTTCTTTCTGCATTCTTTTCTGCCTGGATCTGCCCACAGCCTTGTGTTCCTGTTCCTTAAGGGGACCTTGCTCAAACGCTCTTCTGCTCCTCTGACTTGTCCCTTTAACTGTCATGAAAATAGACTCACCTCCCTCATGTCACACGTGTGCAGAGCCGAGGTTGTCGTAAACAAGTGGGGTGGGGTGGATTCCCAGGAGCTAAGGTGCTAAGCTGCTGGTAGCTGGGGGGAGTTGAGATGGACCCACACAGCATGCGAGAGCTGTAAAGTACAGCCTCGCTTCCTGCCCCCATGAATCCGTAGCTTTCTAATATACTGCTGCTTGTGCACACAGAACAAACTCCTCTTTAGCAGAGCTATTGGTACCTGGCTTGTTTCTGAACACTCAGCGTTCCTTGAGTAGACATATCAGCGTTTTTTCAAATAACACAGTTAATTTCTGAGGTTCCTCTGTGTCTTAGGAGGTTTCGCTGGGATTCGTTTCCTTAGGTTCTCGGGGCAAATGGTCTTGTTGCCATTGTCCAGGTCAAAGAAAAGTCATCTAGAGTTTGTGATGTACCCTTTCCATAACCCAAAGCAAGCACATGAAACTCCTGTTTCCTTCCTGGGGGTGATGAGGATCTCAGGATTTTTAGCTGCATGGATTTCTGACAATCTCAATTATTCATTCAGTCAATCCTTTATCCATTCAATGAATGTCTACTGATACCGTCTATGAATGGAAAAATGTGATGAGACTGGGGCTACCCTGTCAGAAAGGTTTCAGTTAACACAGACATTCTGGTGAATGATGACATGAAGATAAACAAATGACAAGAAAAATATCGGGAAGAAGAAAGGCAGTGCTGAGAGTTAAAATGGGGTGGTAGAGCTAGTGGGAGGCCATTTTGGATTGGGTGGGAAGGGAAGGCCACTCCAAAAAGCTGGCATCAAAGCCAGTATCTGAATGTCAAAGAAGAGTCAGCTGTCTGGAGGTCAAGGGAGTGAAAACTCTCTAAGATGAGATCAAGCACAGTGTTTTTGAGGGACAGAAAAAGGCCACTGTGACTGGGGTGCAGTGGGAATGAGGAAAAGTAGAAAATGAGAAGGACAGAAATGTGAATAAGGGGTGTATCCAGCAGGGCTTTGTAAGTCAAGGGAAGACTGCTCTAAGTTCCATGGGTAACTTTGGAGGCCTTTCACTTTGAAGTAGCTTTAGAGAGATGCACTTCACACACCGTAAGATTTGCCCATTTCCAATGTACAAATCAAACGATTTATGGGAAGCTTGCAGAGCTATGCAGTCAGCACCACAATTCAGTCTTAGAACTTTTATCATCTCCCCGCAATTCTCCCGCTCCTTTGCAATTGTTCTTTGTTTCTACCCCAGTTCCTGGTAACCATTTGTCTCCTCACTGTGCCTACCAGATAGTTCGTGTAAAGGATCACAGACTATGTTGTGTTTTGTACTTGACTTCTTTCATTGGCTCCACAGATTTTTGAGTTTCATCCACGCTGTAGCCTGTATCGGTACTTTGGTTTTTTTAATTTTATTTTTCCTTTTCTTTCTTTTTAAGAATAGTAGTAATTCATTGCACAGAAAGTCCATATTTTGTTTTCTCGTCCACCAGCTGATGGCCATTAGAGTTCTTCCTAGCCTTTGGTTAGTATGAAAAAGAAACAATAAATAATCCTGCAGGTTTTTACACGGGAATGAGATGTAGGATCTGACAGACGTGTCAGGGGTGGAAGGAAGAAGTGCCACCACAGAAGCAGGGAGAGCCATTAAGAGACTGTTGTCACAGTCCAGAAAAGCTCAAGAGTACTGGGGACAAGAAATGAGTTGTAGAGATAGAGAGGAGCGGGTGAGTTTGTGATAAATTCAGGAAGAGAGGGAAGGGTGCGGGGATGGATAGGACACGGGATGGGACAAGGGCGGTGGGTGGAGAACAGAGAATTTGTGTTTGTTTGCTCTTTTTCTCTGAATTCCTTAACTCACCAAAAGATAAGGGTGCAATTTACGGTTAGTGATGATGAAAGAAAGTCACTTTCGTCCCAATTCTTTTCCTCCCATCTTACAAAAACAACAACAACTAAACAAAAACTCCTAAAACTTCAAAGTGATCCAACACTTTGCCCTCAGGTCGCGACTGAGAAACAGATTTCCTTAGGAGTAAGAACCACAGCTTTAAAAGCAGCTTCTTATGATCTGATGGACTTATCATTTGATTGAATGCTGAGGTTTAGATTTCTCCACAACACACCTAATGTCCGATGACAGCGGAAAGTTTCTATGGAGATCTGTGCAAAAGACGGAGGTCTCTAAATTCATACTCAGCCATCAGGCTTTTAGGTTCAAAGGCCATAGATAAAAGCAACATATAAATATTTTAAACCTTCCCAAAACTCAGATGATATAGCACATCTTCTATTCCTTTTTAATAAATTTGACTAAACTAAAAATAGCATGGATAGCATAGACTCATCCTTATTTATTTGCCTATTTATTGTGTCTCTATCTGCCTATCCATCATTCTCTTACCCTCATAGTAACAAAAACTTGTGGGAGTTATCAGAAACAATAGACACCTAATAACAATAGTTATTTCTGGCTGATTGGATTTGAAGTCATTTTAAATTTTCTTTTTTATGCTTCTCTGTATGGTTTACTTTTATAAAATAAAAACGAATGACATTCTTTTTTTTTTTTTTTTCATTGTGAAAATGTGTAATAAGTGCAGCTAAGTTGTGAACATGAGGGAGAAAGCCACATGCTACATACAGGGGAACCACAAGCTAACAGGAGCTTGTGTCCATTTGACTCTTCAGTGGCTTCGCCAGCTGTGCACCTCCAGCCTCTGGATTCCTTATTACACAGAATGATAAACCCTCCTGGTTTTTAAACAGCTAATGGCGGTGTTCTGTCGCAGCACCAACAACATACTAAGATCTGCGTCCCTTTCTGGTATATTAATGAACTGGTTTGGTATTCTGTTCCTTTTCTATCTAGAGATTATCTTACATTGCTTTGGTATTCTGCTAGGATGATTGGTTTTGTATCTGCTTTGGGGGGATTGGATGATGCAATTTGAGCTACCTGGATTTGAAGCATAAAATAAAATGCTCTGCATTTTTAGACTCCATTTCCAAACCTGCTGTGGTCCTCTCCCCGACTGCCCATTCCGTCCCTGCTTGCTCATGGCTGCCTGATGGTTTAGCTTTTCCTTGTTTCAATTTTGAACGCCTCTTTCTCTTTCTTGTATTCCTGGTCTGCGCCACTCTTCTGGCTTTGTTGTTGACAGCTTTCTAGGAAACCATCTAGGTTCCATTTTTCTTCCTGCCCCAGTTCCACAGACCAGAGGTAAGAAGCATCCTGTCTTTACAGCCTACCTTTGTACCAAGAGGACTGAATTTCCGGCAACATCTTTTGCTCGAGTTCTGACTTCCTTGTCAGGGTAAGTGATTTTATTGAAATGCTCGTCTGATTGTTGAAGTTGTACTCTCCTTTCCTTGAATATTGCAGGAGGATTTCATCATCCATTCAGGCTTATTAGACCAGTAGTCTTACTACGTGCATTGTACTCTGAGTCTTCATTTTGGCAGCCTTCTCCCCCTCCAGGCTGGAGACTAGCAGCATGATCATTAGGAAAAATGCAGGTGGAGAGGCAATGGGAGACTTTACCGTTTGGCTAATAGAATAGTTCCTCTGACTCACCTGCTCTGTACTGGCTGGGAAAGCTAAATGCTCATGTTCTCAGCCTTCTTTGCACTTAAAAATGATTCTGTTCATAAGGAGATGAACACAGCTGAAACCCTCTTTATTATTTCTTCCTGGAACACATGGATCAATTGCCTGGAGCTGAAGCAGCCAACTTGCAGCCACATGGGAAAGGCTAAGACGATTACCAAGAAATTAGCCCTGCAATCACTGAGCTGGTATCAGCTGTTTACCTTCAGCCTTCTTATGTAGGGATGAAAATCCTTATTTGTTTAACTGGTGGTTTTTTCCTATTACTTGCAGCTGGATTCGTTCCCAGCTGACACAGGAACCTGGATAATAATAAAAGTTACACAATGAATTGACTCAGGACAGATGACTGCCCTGAGGTAATCTATGAGGGGCAAAGTGGGGTTCCTTGTCAGAGCTTTAGGGGACACCCTGCCATTGTGGTCAGGATGTAGGCTGGGGAGCTGAGCAGCTGCTGAATGCTGGGTTGCAGGGACAGTGAATTTAGGCAAACACAACGAGGTCCCTTATGCCACATACTCATGCTTTCAGTTAGCGTGAGCTTGGGCCTCTCTCTCTCTTAAGGGTGGCAAAAGTTCTTACTTGATCAGTTTTGTGATTTGCTGTCTTCTCTGCTCCTCATTAGTTCACCCCAACTTTAAGACTTTGTCCCTCTTTTTCCACTCTGTGCTCACATCTCAGGTGAGTGGTTCTCAAGGGGCGGTGGTGGTAAGGTTGTGATATTGTTTCTCCCTACCCAGGGGACATCTGGCAATGCCTGGAGGCATTTTTGGTTGTCACAACATTGAGGGGTTTCTATTAGTATCTGGTGAGTAGAGGAAGAGTTTCTTTTAAACATCTCCAGTGCACAGGGCAGCACAATACCCCAATTATGTGACCCAGTATGTCACTAGTGCTGGCTGAGAAGTGCTGCCTTGGACCTATCAACCCATCACTTCATTCTGTCTTAAATTCTTGGCTATCTCTTAGCTCATACTTGACTTCTGTCTCCAATAACTTTTGGCTCTGAGGAGGCCTACTAAGGTTTGGTTATTGCCAAAGGCTGGTTATTGCCTAAGGATAGGTCTAAGGCTGACCTCAACTCCTGAAAAGGGTCACGGGAGTGGGGTCTGCCTGAGCAACACCATCTTGTTTCCCAAGCAAGGCCAGAGAGAAAGAGGCGAAGACGGAAGCTACCAGGATAAAGCACAGGGCAGTCTTGTCTGAGCAGCGGAGGTGAAATGAGATCGGTCTCTGGCAGATTAAACCAGGAGGCAGCTCCATGAAAGAGCTGGAGGTCAGTGAGTGGCTGCTAAGGCTGCACAGTGATGGCAGTTGGGACATCTGGTAGCATGGCTTTATCTGAGGCTAAGTGAAACTCTGACTTTGCTCAAGCTATAGCCCTGAACACAGAGTGGAGGCCGAGGGGGAAACTGGGAGATAGAGGTGGCAGGTAGGCCCACCAAAGCTAGCACCTGCCCCAGAAAAGCTCTCATGCCCTTCTGGGGTGGCAGAGGGTGATCACTGGCTTCTCAGGGACCAATCAGCCCCAGGGCTGGTTGCAGCGTAGCACTTGACTGCTCCTGCGAGACCAGCAGTGTTAACTGGGCCGAAAGGAATCTCCTCTCACCTCTGTAGTCCACTTCATCTTTATCTTGGGTGAATTTCTTGACATAGTGCATGACTCAAGGGGTGTGTGTGTGTGTGTGGTGGGGGGGTACTGGAGCGTGAACTCAGAGCCTTCACACTGAGCTGCTACATCCCCAGCACTTTTTTGTAATTTTAATTTGGGGACAAATTATAACTAAGTTACTAAGTTGCCTGGGCTGGGTCTGAGCTTGCAGTCTTGCTGCCTAAGTCTTCTAGAGTACTGGTGTAACAAGAATTAGTGAGGCAGGAGGTAGGAGTCTATTGGGCAGTAAGGATAGCGGCCCCAAAATGGAGTCAGGAAGCCCAAATGGAGTCTGCTGAGGTATGACCCTCCAAAGATCTTACAAAAACATCTGTCAGGTGTCCTTCGGCCATCTGGGACATCCCCAGAGCATGATTAGACCATTGGCTCTTGGGCCCTGCCTGGCATTGCATGAACACTGCGTATATTGGGTGCTGAAGAGTACGCAATGTCCTAGAGGGTAGAGATCATATTACTCACACAATGGCTCAAGCTCTTGCTAAATCCCTTAAAAATCTCTAGACAAAGAGCCTTCTTGGTTATCCTACTGAGAACCCCTTCTGGGCTAGCAGGAGGTTTACTTTCTTGCCTTCATATCTTTTACTTTCTTGCAATTATATCTTTTAAATAAGTTTTCTTGCACCCTGGTGCCTCTGTCCGTGGTTTCATTCTTTGTCACTGTGGGAAATGATCCTGGTGTTCCAGTAACACTGAGGTTACAGGCTACACCATCATGCCTGGCTAGGATATTATAATATTATCACAAATATCAACCATACATTGTTAATATCACAAAATTAGAATAAAGTACCCATAAAGTTCAAACTACACAGAATAGATTTTATTCTTTTTTAGGGCCCAGAACATTTTTCAATACCATGGAGGAAAAGAGAAAAAGTAAACATAGATATTTCAGTGTCACTGTCCTGATTCTGGTATCTATAGTGAAAAATGGGGCATCACTCCCCTGTGAAGTGAGACATATTAAGATGTTTGAGATCATTCAAAGGAGACCCATGAGTATCAGCTCCAGAGGTAAATATTTTGCTTACTAATAAAATGAGAGGAGTTGAATTTCAAAAGGAGCCAGAGAGAGAATGGGGCTCAGAAACTGAGATGAACAACAGGATTCCTTATGTCTTAGTCACGTTCTTCATGGCTCAGACACAATACCAAACACAGAATTTAAAGGAGGAGAGGTTTAATTTGGCTCAGAGTTTGTGGAAGTTCAGTCTATAGCCAGCTGGCTCCAAGGCAGGGCAGCACGGCAGAGGGTCTTGGCAGAAGAGGCTCCATGGCATGGTGGACAGGAAGCAGAGAGCTTTGAGGGAGGAGTGGTTGAGAGATAGACCTTTCCAGACCACACCCCAGTGGCCTGCCTCCTTCCACCGGTCTCAACCTTCCACATCACATTTAGCTATAGACTCATTTGTGGACTAATTCATTGATGAGTAGCCATCCCTATGAGCCAATCACCTCCCCAAAGTCCCACCTGTGAACACATGAGGCTTTGGGGGACGTGTAGCTAGGAACCACAATACCCTAAAACTCTTCATTGCTCAGATCTTTGGACACATTTGTTTCTTCCTTGAGTAACCTGAGAGAGTATTTCCTCTGTGGGGCAGGTGGAGAGTGTCACCACAGAAAAAAGGCTGAGTTCCAGATCTACATCAAAGAGGGGCAGAAAAGCAAAGAGAGAGAAAGATTCTGTAGGTGACAGGAAGGAAGCCTGCATTTCACCCAGAGCCGAAACTCACAACCATAACGCTGGGCATTGGTTTCCCTGGGCCGCACTGAGTGGAGAGGAATGTTCTTGGGCCACACACAAAATATATAATATAGTTACTGAATTTAAATAACAAAACTTCCTTTTAAAATATTTTTATTATAACATTAAAATGAAGTAACACAAGCTGAAGTTTAATAATTAGATGAAGAATTTACAGGTCTACTTAGTAACAGTAACCTTCACAGGCCCACATGTAGGTAGGTTGAAATACTATTATTGGCAATTGCTGTTTTGCTCACCTTGTCACATGAACACACATGATGTCTGCTGCATGTCGATTTTGACTCCATTGACTGTGTGATGGGCATAGGGGTGAGTTTAGCCTGCACTGCATGCTCCACTACACGGCCTTCTGTTGTTGCCTGGACACTTCACTGGAGCATGGCTCAATGGAGTCATGAAAAATATCGCTAAGAACTGCATAATACTGTTAAAAATTTACTACAATCTTGTGGGACCACGATACTAGCTGTCCAGGTCACACAGGCCCCACAGACTGTCTGTTGGACCTGCCTGATGTGAGGTGAATATTTGGCACCCTCCTTGCTTTGGCACTGAATATTCATGTCCTAGAAAACTCCATAGTCCCAAGTGAATGGAGACAATTGGTTGCCCTTTAATGCTGAGTTAGGGGATATCCAGGATTTTCAGAGATCCTGGGAAAGCCACTGGACTCTCGCCAGTCACTGACAGGAATGAGATGATTAAAACCTAAGAACTAGAAGGCATCTTGTTTAATGTGCGTGCTCGATTGTTTAAGTTAATACAGACATTTAATTGCCAAAGGAGGCAGAAGAAACACACATCTTGCTGTTTTCTTTGGTGCGTATAAACTTTCCCTGATCCTGGCAAATACCGGGATATTGTGCTTTTGTTTATTGTAAAAGAATAATTATTTCCTAGGCTCTTATGTGTCAAATTCAGGGTGAACAAAGTAATGTGAATCTTTTAAAGACTCATGAAAAAACCTAATGTTCAAATCTGTTAAGCATCTAATTTTTATTCGGAAATGGACATTTAGAAAAACTGCAAAAATAGAATAGTCCAAAGACAACCAATATACCCTGTAAACAGATTACCAGTTATTAATTTCTAACCCCATTTGCTTTTTGATTCGTGGACTTTCTCTCTCTCCATGTGCACTTGGGCACACACAACACACGTGTACACACACTCATAAATTTTTCTGAGCAATTTGATGCCTGGTTGCATCATGCCCCTTTACTTATAAATACTTCTTCACATATTTCCCAAGAACAACAATATTTTATTATATGTCAACTTCAGTAATTTAACACTGATGCTTTTATCTAATGTATCGTGCATAGTCCAATTTTGTCAGCTGACTCAATAACGTCCTTTACAGCATTTCTTCCTTCTTTCCAGTACAGGACAAATGTAGGGTCGAGTATCTCACTTAGCTGTCACGTCTCTTTCGTCTCCTTTAATCTGGAACATTTTGTGGCCTTCCTTTGTCATTAACGACACTGACATTTTTGAAGGTACAATGCTGTTTTGTGTTTAATGGAAAGTTCTTTGCTTTGAGATTTGTCTGATGTTTTCTCATAGTTAAATTTGGGTTACACATCTAAACATTCCATAAGTGATTCTCTGTCACTCTCAAGGTGTCACATCTGGAGATACTCAATGTGTATCCCCCCCTCACTGCCGCTATTAATTTTGACCGTCCACTCGAGGAATCTGTCTGACTTCTGCTGTGTAGAATTGCTAGCTTTTCTCATATACAGAAATTTTAAATTAATTTTAAATCCAGATATTAGTGCGTCACATGATTTCACATCTGTACTTTCTTTCCACTCGCTGGCAGGTAGAAGGTATGACTTGTTTCAGTTTCTATTTGCACTACAAGAGAAGGTTTTTATATTGTTATTTTTATTTTATACTTCATTTCTGGAACCAACTGAACCTCTGAGGATTGCTTTGTACTTGATAGAAGAATTGAAAAATAAAACCAAAAACCAGAGCAAAACAAAAATCCCAGAATAAAGCAACCCCACCCTGGTTGCTGTGTTTCCTCCACTAGAGGAGATGATTAAGTTTCACAGAAACAACCATTCTAAGAGGGGAATTATGTTTGCTGCATTTTGATGAGAATTTGACTGAAAGATCTTGGGAGAAATGAGAGAAAAATGGCCTAACATCTCAGTGATTAAACAGCAGAGGAAAAATTAAATTTTTCCTAGTTTTGAGTTCACATCATGTGTATCACACCGAATCTCTGGCAAGCAAGGTAGCTTTAGGAAAGATAAATGTAGAGAGTTCATGGTGCGTGAAAATAAGTTTGATCCCGTCAAGGACAATGTTGGTCTGCTCCTCTTTAAGGGATAACCAGAACCTCGACCATCCTTGCAGAGGCTACAACATTGTGAACTAAGACATACTGCTCCACTTTTCTATAACTTGCGGCCTTTGTCTTTCTGCCTTTTCTGTTGTTGTTTCTTTTCTATCTAATACTTTTACCTAGTAGTGCCCCGGAGTCACCCTGGACTTGCCCCTTCATCTCTTACCAGGATCACCCCCACCTTGGTGTGCAGTTTTCATGTGAACTGCTCACTGTTAACAAGCCCCTTGCTTGTTATATGCCCAGGACATTTGATACCTGTGTGTTACCTTTGTGAACAACTCAGTCTGGCCCAATGGAGCCGGCATCCGACTCAAACCACTGATGCGGTTGACCATGTATAAATCTTCTCTCCCACTGTGAAAGTGGATAGGAAGCTGGCCACCTAGTTGGTTCCTGTGGGGGATCAGGGAGCAAACAAGAAAATTTGTACCTCCGAAGAATGCAGAGATCCAGTGGATCTTAAGTGGTCAATTCACAAAAAGAAACTAATCTTAGGATCCAGATTTAGAATCAAATGCAGGCCAGACAATGAAAAGGAGGTGAAAATAGGTAGCAGCAGGGTTCAATTAATGAGCAAAATGTTGTTTGGATGAATTCTAGAAGTGGGGATTTTAAGGCAAATTTCATCTTTACAGTGCAGAAGTACATATTGGCAGGATTGGGCTGAGTCTTTTGAAAGGGGGCAGCATGAAAGAGACAACCTCTTTAATGGAGCACGGAAGCTCTGACGAGTGTCTAGGGAATTGAGCAGTGAGGGTCCACATCAAGGGAACCATGCAAAGTCAAGCTCAGTGCTGAAGCTTAAGAGCAAGATTTCTCACTTGGAAGTCTTGGAAGGCTGGCAGATGGAAAGAGGTTCATGCCAGGAAGGCAACACTACCTTAGTCTTCCCAAGGTACTGTTGGAGAAGGGACAGTTTGAGATGCAGGGCTAACAACTTACAAATACAAACCTAGAGTATTTTCTACAATGCTCCTTGATTGGAGCTGGGAATTGGATTGTTCTAGGCGTTTTCAGGAGCTCAGATTACTATCAGGCACACTGTGCTAGCCTGGCACCTGGCTGTATTAGATTCCCTACCTCAGCACTCATGATACTCCCGTGAAGCAAGTACTGCTGTTTCTGTTAATAATTTAGTGAGACCTTGTCTCAAAATTTTAAAAAATTAAAAGGGGGTGGGGATATAACTCAGTGCAAAGGCCCTGGGTTCATTCCCCAGAACTAAAAAAAACTATATGATTATGATATATTTTCTTTTCATATATTTCTGAATTAATTTGTTAACTATTAATCGTGAAGGATATTGGTGTTTAATTTCCTTTTCTTGTAATATTGTTAATTTTAAAATCAGAATGTTAGTCTCATCAAATGAATAAGAAAGTGCTCCTTCCTCTTTTGTTTCTAGAAGAATTTGTAGAGGGTTAGTATTATTTCTTCTTTAAATTTTTAGAAACATTGATCTGTAGATCTATCTGGTCCCTAAGTTTTTAACTTCTCTTGCATTTCTAGTTTTGGTAATTTGTATCTTCTGTCTTATTTCACCTATTGGCTCTGGATAGAAATTTATTGATCTTCCCAAGGGTCAATGATTTTCTTTATTCTTTTTCTGCTTTCTAATTAATTGATTTTTGCTTTTATATTATTTTCCTCCTTCTTAGATGTTTATTATTATTTGCTGTTTATTCAGGGTGGAAACTTAATCTGCAAACATAAAATTCAAGCATTTTAGGGCTGTGAATTTCTTCTTAAGAAAAATTTTAGCTGCTTTTATTCTACATGTTTTGACATATTGTGTTTTCATTTTTATTCAGTTCATATCTTGTTATAATTTTCCTTGTGACTTTTTTCTTTGTTGTTAGTTTGCATGCAAAATATTGTTTAATTTTCTAATATTTGGGATTTTTAGCTATGGTTAAGAAAAAATATTTTGTGTAATTTTAATTCTCTACCTTTTCAGATTTGGTGGGTATTGGTGAATGTTCAGTGTGAATTTGAAAATTATGTATATTCTGATGTTATTGCTCTAAAATGTTTTGTTTTTATTGATTTTCTCTCTCTATGCATCATTTTGCATACTTTCTGTTGCTGTTCCCTCTATTTCAGTAGTATTTTTTTAAGTATCTGAGCTACTGCTAATTTAATGTGGTGTTTTACATTCCAGATATTGTGTATTTTAATCTCTAGCTGTTAATTTGGGCCTCTTAAATAATTTACTCCATTTGTCTTTTAATCATGTTTGTATTTTCTTCTACGTCTTTGAGCAAATTGAATGTACTTATAAAAGGCTTTTAAACATCATTTTCTGTAAATGCCAAAAAAAAAAAAAAGATAAGGACATGAGAGACTCAAAGAAGTTACAAAATTTGCTCAAGATTAATAAAGCAAGTATCTCAGCTGAGACTTAAATCTCGAGCTCTTAGATCCGGGTTCTGTTGCTGGGCTTCTTAATCCCTTCGAGGTCATGGATCCTTTGGGCAGTTTATGTAAGCTGTGGTTGCACATCCCAGAAAATTGTTCACTCAACACTCTATGTAAAGCTTCAGGGGGCTTGTGAAATCCTGGGGATCCTCTGATAGACCTAAAGCTAGGTACTTGTGAATATGTGTGTGTATACATACACAAATAAATTTTATTTTTTAAAACAAAAGATTTATGTATATATCTTTACTATTTACTATTTCTTAAACATACAAATATGTTTTTAATTTTTTTTTTGGGGTGCTGGGGATCGAGCTCAAAGCCTTGTACTTGCTAGGCAAGCGCTCTACCACTGAGCTAAATCCTCAGCCCCAACAATGAGAATATTTAAAATACGTTCTGTTAGCATTTTTAAGACATTCAACATGCTGTTGTTAACTACATAGGTTGTACAATAGATGTCTTGAACTTAATTCTTCTGGTTAACCGAAATTTTATACCCTTTGACCCATGTCTCCCCAGTGCTGCACCCCCAGCCTCTGGGAATCACCATTCTCCTGTCTTCTATGAGTTCAACAGTTTTATACTCTACATATGAGTGAGATTGTGCAGTATTTCTATTTCTGTGCCTGACTGATTTCACTTAACATGTTGTCCTCTAGATACACCCATATTACTGCAAATGACAAAATTTCCTTATTTTAAAAAGACCGAGTAGCATTTTACACACACACTTCTCACATTTTCTTTATACATTCATCTGTTGGTAGACATTTGTGTTGTTTCTATGTCTTGGCTGTTGTGAACACTGCTACAATAAACTTTGGCATGCAGATATCTTTTCCAAATGCTGATTTCACTTTTTCCTTCCTTCGGATGAGTACCCAGAGTAGGGATTGTTGGCCAATATGACACAGTATATGATGTAGCTCTATTGTAAACTTTTTTGTGTGTGTTCTGGGGATCAAACTCAGGGCCCTGTGCTTGCAAAGCAAGCACTCTAACCACTGAGCTAAATCCCCAGCCCCTATTGTGAACTTTTTAAAGAACCGCCATACTGTTTTCCATAATGGCTGGACTTATATTACTCTTTCTTAAATGAGGTCTTCCTAATTGTAAGTTTCAGTCAAAAATGTTCAAAGGCCATTGCCCTAAGTGACCACAGGGACCAACTACATCATATCTTGATCTGTTTTTACCCAATTTGCTGGAAGACTTTCAAGCCTCTTGGGTGATACCTTTTGACTTGGATTCCTACCCCCATGTAAGTCCGCTCCTCAGAGACTTCCTGTCTGCCCACCAGAACTCGTGGGTCTCTCTGTAGCAAAATTCCCAGTATTCTCAAGCTGTTTTTAGTATAGTCCTTCCTCTTTCCGCTCTTAAAATGTCCCGAGGTTGATGTTTCTCCATAGCCTCCCATGCAGGAGCTGTGCGCTTCTCCCACTTCCAGCTTGCCTGTGGACTGGAGGTGGGGCAGGATCCTGTCTACTACTCATTAAAGCACTTCCAGATCCCTGTTCCTTCCTCATTCCTGAAGAATCTGGCTCCTTCAGACCATGCCACCCTGTTTCTCCTCAGCCCTCTTAAGTCCTGTGGTTTAACTCGTTCACTGAAAATCAAATCACTTAGTTTTGCTTGTTTCTCTCCATCTCCAGTCCTGTCATTGTTGTTGGTATTTTCAAAATCACGTGGAGAAGCCATCCAATGTCCTGGTATCTCATTTCCAGTGATTTTTGTCCTTTGCCATACTCAGCCACACATCACCATGGTCACGCCCTAGATCTGTACTGCCCAGCATGGTAGCTGTAGCCACCACCCCCACAGCTATTCAGATTTGAAATTATCTAAATAAAATTTAAACGCATAATCCCTTAATAGTACTAGCCAGAGTTCATGAGCTCAATAGGCAGATGTGGCTTTGGATACCAAATTGGACTGTGCAGATATAGGACATTCTGATCGTTGCAGAAAGTGCTATAGGAAGGCACTGCACCGAGACTTTGTCATTTTGATGCCAAGCATCACATTCGGAGACTGCTATCTTCTATCTGCAGCTCATTCCTTTTAGGACCTAACTCTTATAACTTTTTCATTCCACCAGGACCTTCAGTTCACCCGTCTTACTACTTCTCACTGCTTCTCACTCTCCACTATCATTCTCATGGCCTCGCCTTTCCCACTGCCTAATTTAAATTTCACAGCCCATCATTTTAACCCCTTGCACAAATTCTCTCTCGTGGAGCAACTCTCTTGCTCCTGCTTCTCTCTGTTTCCAACCAGATAATCATCACTGTAGATTAAATCTCTCTTTCTACATTGTATATGTACCCATGGAGCTGAATACAGAGGGAGAAAAATCACAACGGTACTGACTATCTTACTTAGAATGCATGGCCATCAACCCCAAATACTAAACACCTAGAAATAAATCTAAAACCCTTGGCAAAACCTCTACCTAAAAGATTTAAAAATTATATAATATATTCAGGAAAAACTCAAGATTGCAAAGAGTCAGCAGTCCCCCAAATCGTTATATATGTGATGCAATCCCAATAAAAATACATTCTTTTCATTTTAATCTGACAAATATTTCCAAAATTTATTTGGAAGTGCAAAAAGGCCAGGAATAGCCAAGGTAGTTTTGAATCATAAGGTGAAGGACTGTCTCAAAATCTATTTCAAAGAATTTCAAAACCCACGATACAGCTAAACAACAAAGATAGTGTGATCGTGCTCATTGGCCATACTGACTTTTAGCTCCAAATCCACTCTTGTTTGTTCTGCTCTGTGGTACAGGAGCTGGACCTTATAAATCTTATCTCCTGGTGGCGAAATGTTAGGCTTTGTCAGTAGAGGACACTGGGGGGATGCCACGAGGCCTATAGATTGCCTTGTCTGAGTTTTGGGTGCTTTCTTTGGTCTTATAGTGTCGAAGATGGAATGGGAGCTTGTGGGAAACTTGCCCTCCATCTCGCTCTGCCATCACCCTGTTGGGCAGTGTCCATCGCCTTCCCTGGGCCATCGTGCCACAGAAGGCAGTTTATAGCCCAACAGTCCTGTGCTGCTAGCTATGGACCAGTCCTGCCCCACAGGGCCCTAGTCAGTGTCACCACTACCTAGTAAGTTTCAGCACTACATGCTTCCCGTGGGGTCTGCATCTCAGTCTTGGTGGAGAACCCCTTTTCCAAGTTTGTTCCAAGTTTAGGTACTGCCTCAGCCCTGGGGGTAGTGGCTACTCTCTACATTTTCTATTTCTGTCTTCCTTAGAGCTCACTTTAAATCCTTTTAATAGTTGACTGTATTTTTTGTTAATAATTGTTTGTATTAAAAATTCCCTGTTCAGATTACTATCTCCTGATTCTATCCTGATTCATACACTGGTGTATTGGTTGGGTTTCTCATTTCTGGGATGTGGTGAATGAATGATACAGACACTGGACCAGTGGGCCTGGGATTTAGTTGGGTTTCATGCACATGTTCTCTAGAGGGGTGTTTTAGCCTCACTCTGGGGGAATATCCACTGTTTACCGGCATCAGGGTTTTCCTCTAAGAATCCCTGTCCAAGATGTCTCCCATTGTGCTGAAGATTTTAAAATCGATGGTGAAAATATGTCAGCTTATTTCTCTTTCATGTTTAAAGCCTCAAATGACTTCCCACTGTATGTGGAGTGGAATGCAGGCTCCTTCCTCTGGCCTCTTGGGCCCAACACTACCTGTTCTCTTCCTGTGTTCCTGGCTTTTCTCCTTGTCCTCTGCCTTTTGCCTTCTCTCTGCCAGCCCCACTTGGTTCACTTGTGCTCTGTGACGAGCACTCTAGTTCTTTTTTTGCAGGGGGTGCTGGGAATCAAATTCAGGACCTTGAGCTTGCTAGGCAAGGGCTCTACCACTGAGCTAAATCCCCACCCACCACCCTAGTTCCTTCCTCAGAGCCTCTCAGCTTGTGTTTCCTTCCACTTACACTACTGCTCCCTGATTTTCACTTTTGCCTTATCCTTCACTCTTCAGTGCAAACCTGACCTTGCCTGACCGACTTTCCTTACTGCCCCAGCAGCTCTCTCTTCCTCATCACCCTGTTTTATTTTCCCACGGAGCACGTGTGGCTCCCTAAACACAATCTTGCCTATTAGTTTGTTTACCCTTGATCTCCCTTCTCCAGCAGGACATTGTTTTATTTGTTACTGTGTGCGTGGTTCCTGGACAAACAGTGACTGACACTTAATAGGTATTCAATAAATATTTGCCAAATAAATAAATATTTAATCAGCCACATCATTTATGGGGTGAAATGCTGGCCTTAGGAACATAGATTCTCTTAGAAATGAGGTGAACACTTTGGGGAAATTTCTGTTTGCGTTACTTATAATAAATTGACTTTCTTCACGCTCGCACTTTTCTTCAAAAGCCTTTCTTCATTAAAAAAAGAAGACACATTAATTTCTAGCCACTGCTTATAAATAAGGTGTGTTTTGTCCCTCACACTCTTCCTTTGAAGACTTTCTCTCTGATCTGTTGTTCTCATCTGAATATTGCGCCCCTTTGATGATGGAAGGTATAGGCTAGTATCTGCCTCTCATCCACGGGGTCTCTTCACTGGGTTTCTGGTTTATCAGCTTCAGGCAGTCTCTGCTGCTGTTAAGAAGAAAAGTATTAATCTTCTTTATTTATTTTATGTATTATTTATGCCCCACCTGCTTCCCAAACCAATTTGAGGGAGTTAATGTCTCTTAATTACTATTTACCCTTGGTCTTTGAAGCTTTCAGACCTCTGTGAAGTTTCACAGTAGTGCCACTGGATCTTCGATTCCTTTTTGAAAAGTACAGCGTTGGGTAGCTGCCTTGGATGATCTCTGGGCTCCTTCATAGTTGTGACATTTTGAGGTTCCCTTCAGAAAGCAGAGGCAGCCAATAGCCAATCATCCGGGGTGCTCCGTTGCTCACCCGCTTCTTTTTCTGGAGTGTATATCTTTGCTACTTCCAGCTGTACTTCTTCTTGGGGATACTCATTTTGAAACATGGGATCTATACAGAGTGTCCTTTTTATCCATGGGTTCAGCATAGCCTTAACCACCGATGAAACATATTTGAAAAAGAAATCACATCTGTAATAGAGCTGTAAATTTTTTACCCCTGTAACCACTCCTTCAACAATATGCAACAATTGTTTGCATGGTGTCTTAGTCTGTTTTGTGTTGCTATAACAGAATACCTGACATGGGTACTCTATAAAGAAGAGAGGTTTATTTAGCTCAGTGTTTTGGAGGTTGAAAAGAATGGTGCTGGTATGCGTTCAGCCCTGGTGAGGGTCTCATGGAGAAGCATCACAATGGAGGGGACATCTGCGAAAGAGAGGTCATGTGGTGATGCAAGAAGCAAGAGAAAGCTGGGGAAGAGCCACTTTTGCTTATGACAACCTCTTTTATGAGAACAAGAACATCCACCAGCGAGAAAAGCATTCACACTTCTTAAAGACCTAATTACCTCCCTCTAAGGTCCCCTTCTTAACGATTCCACCATCTTGCAACATCATCGCCCTGGGGACCAAGTTTCACACGAACCTTTGGAAGACACACTCAAACCCTGTGTGGGCCATGGCACCCAGCATTCACGTTATGTTAGACATTCTATGTAATCTAGAGTGACTTGAAGTATATGAGAAGATGTGGATAAGGTGATATGTGAACAATGTGCCATTTTATATTAGGGGCTTGAGTGTCTATGGATTCTCATATCCACAGGGGATCCTGGAGCCAACTCCCTGGGGATAGCAAAGATGATTATATATTTTCTTTTTCATTAAAACGTGAACTTTAAGTTGTTAGAGATGGGGCATGGAATACCGTTTATTGAGTACAATTCCGTGCCAGGTACAGCTAGTTACTTCACATGAGTTTATTAATTAATTTGTAAAATTTCTATAATGTCATTATTAGCCTCCCTATTCTAGTGTACTTTTTAGTGCAGAAGAGAACAATTAAGGATCAGAAAACTTTAGGAACTTATGCAAGATGAAATGATGTTAAGGGGTAGGATGAGGATTTGAAGCCTGCCCTGTCTGGTCCCCAAGTCAGACCCTCTTAGGCTGGCCTATATAGATTAATCTGCTCCCACGGGTGCACATCATAGAGAAAGAGAAATGAAACCTTGACTTTGAGTTGGGGTCGATAAGGGAAGGTGAAATAGCTGTGGAGAGAATCAATAACTTCTCTTTGCTTTCTCAGCCGTAGATACAGATATGACACAACAGTTTTAGTGGTGATAGACAAATGAATGCATGGACAGATGGATGGATGGATGGGACTAGATCTGGCTAGGGTTTTAAAGGTTGCAAAAGAGTTAGCCCAGATGACAGAGTGGAGGTTGAGCGAAGAATCTGCTTTCCATGCCCAACAAGTAGCAGATGTGAATCCCTCAAGACATGGTGCAGGTGGACACTGAAAGGTTTGGTGTCACCACAGTGAAAGATTCGTCTACAGATTGGAGAAAGGCTTGGAACAGAGGTGGCAAAGAGCAGCAGAGGCCAGGCTGTGGGGAGCCTTTTGTACTTTGTCCAGTCGTTTGGAATGAATCCCAGAGGCCATGGAGGATCATTGAAGATTTGGAGAGGAGCAAAGCAATTTGGTTTTACTTGAGAAAGCTTATTCTCCTTACACATTGTCGCCAGCTCTCAGCACCTGACAAACTATTTTTGGCCAGATATACAGGGAGCTCTTCCTCTGGGAGAACACAGCATCTTCCTCTTTCTGGTCTGTGATTCTCACTGTGTTGTCCAGTGCCTGTGTGGGGGAGGTGAAAGGTCAGGGCCAGATACCTTCCGGGTATCTGTGGCTCTGCGAGGGGAGGGCCCTGGAACTCAGTCTTGAAGGGTATTTTTCTATCGTTCTTTAGATTAGAAGGAAGTCTGCCTTTGCCTCAGCTGCCAAGGCGTTCTGTGGGTAAATTTTCTGCTGGAAGTGAATCAATTTGAATTCATCCAATAAACTCTGGAAAACAAAATTAAATTATTGGCTCTCTTTCCTTTAGCAGCTCAAGTGAGTTGAATACTTTGCCGCCTGTTCAGACACCTGGAGGGAAGAATGGGCAGCTTCTGCTATGAAAGAGAAGCGAGCAGAGAAAAAGGATAGGAACCTCCAGGTGAGGCTGAGGTTTTGTCTGTAGTTTCTCAAGGCCCAGGCAGGTCAGCAACACCAAGCACAACACTCCGGGTCTACGCTTTCCAAACGCAAGTGTAACTAACATTTGTAAATTGCGTGTTGGTTGGGAAAACACTTTCCGAACAAAACCTAAGGTGTCTCGCACAGTGCCCATCAATTATTGGTTGCCAGAAAGAATGGATGATTAAAAACCCTTAAGATAAAAAGTTACACGTAGGAAAAAATGTAAAACTTATTTTAAATTGAATTTTCATTCTCCATCTTCATTTTAGATTAAAAATGTGAAGTGACCGATTAGCAAAATTTTTGTAAGACCTTTTCCCCAGTCTGGCAAATCTGTCAATTCTCTTGTGAAGTCTGTGTGTGTGATGGCGAGAGTGGGAGATCCTGGAGGTTTTTGTGGGCTTTGGAGTCATGCGAACTTGGCTTAGAAACCAAGTCCCCAAATTCAAGTGTCCCTGAGCAATTTGCTTGAGCTGTGTGAGTCTTAGCTCCCACCTGTAAGTGAGGCTAATGTCGCTTTCTCCCAGCGCCGTTGGAGGGCTGACCCTGAGATCGGAAGTACTTGGTGTTCTCTGGCAGGTAATGCGCATCAGTGAAAGGCAGTTGCTATTATGGTTGGTGCTTTTAAAACTCAGGTTTCCTGGCATCAGCTCTGCACCATCCTGATTTATTGCTGTATCTTACGTGACTCCGGCCGTGTCCTCATGCTGACCCTGGGCCATCTCTCCGTCCCTACTTCTGGTAAACATTTCTAATTCTCACACCAACCTGTGCGACCAGAGCTCTGACCACTTATCTTCCCACTTGTCCTTCAGTTTATTTTTCTTCCCTAATGCTAGTGCTTGTAGCTGTCTAGTAATGACACCTTCTCCTTCCGTCACCTATCACCTGCCTCCTGCTTCGGCGGGTCCCGAGACCTTCCTTGGAATCTGTGCGTGGTAGCAGAATGATCTGTCTCTCCAACGCTCTGAAGGCATTCAAACTCTGATTTCCAGAAGCTGTGGATATATTATGTTACATGGCAAGGGGAAATTAAGGTTGCCTCGGATGGAGAGATTATCCTGGATTGTTTGTGTGAGCCCAGTAGAATCACAAGTATCCATATAATGGAAGGAGGAGAGCGGAGAGTCAGGGTCAGGGTGATGCTTGTGAGGGAGACTCCAACTGATGCTGCCATCTTTGAGGAGGCCATGAGCTTGGGGTTGTGAGAAATTTCTAGAAGTTTCTAGAAAGGGCAGAAGAAGAACAGATTCTCCTCTAGATCCTCCAGGAAAATACTATTTTGCCAACACTTTGATTTTTATCGAGTGAAACACTTTTGACTTCTAAAGCGTCTTTTCAGATTTCTGACTGCTAGAAGTATATGATAACAAATGTATGATGTTTCAAACCACTAAATTCAGCAATTTATTAGAGCAGCAATAGGAAACCAATGCTCTGCCCTTTCAGACAGACCATGGGGAGTCTGCTCAGACTTCGAGATCAGAAGGCAAAGGCACATAGATTTCAAGACATTTCCAAAAAGACTGGCATACAGACAATTTATGACAAATAGCACCAACCCAAGGTTTACCTCAGTCATCTACCACTGTTTTGAAATGGAGAAAAGAAAACTTTAATATTCTCCACCATATCTTGGTGAATCCTCACTCTTTTCCTTGCCACCATTTGGTTTTAATGTGGAACACTACATTTTTACCTGACAAAATATTTTTAAAAGATTTAAAAAATTACCAAATTATATAGGTATAGAATATTAATGGGAGTTTTCAAAGTTTTTACCTCGTTAAATAATGGTTGCTTTTTATCCAATAAACAGTACTTGACTAGAAGATATATAAAACAGATGACGGGACATAGTTTGGGTGGAAGTAGATTGCTGATAGAGAGAAGAGAACGTCCGCAGTGTTCAGGCTTATTCTCTGGGACCCCTGAAACATTGCACTGGAGTTCCAGAGGCACTGTTGTCCCAGATTTTTTTTTTTAAATCTGATAAATAGGAGAACTGTAGCCCACAGGGAACACATCCACCCCAAGGGCACACCATAAGGCCAATTAATATTTGAGTGGAGACTCGAACCTGGGCCGCCGTGCCTAGTTCTCAGGATGTGTTCTTTTAACCATACTACGCTGGCCTAAAACCAAATTATTGTTTTGTTTGATTTTTTTTTTTTTGTCACTGATAAAGTGTGAGATGCAAATGTTCTCTGGTAAGTGGGTGACAGAATATTTTTTACCCAGGACGTTCCGTCTCAAACATGTATCAGCTGCTACAGTGATTTCTTCTTCCTGCTGCACCTGTGCTGTAGGTGAGGAAACTGAGGTCCGGGAAGATTAGGTAACATACCTTCCACTCATTTTCAATCAGCAAATGTCACTTTGCGTCAGGGGTGATGACAACATTCTTTTCATTGCACAGCATGGGAGCCGCTGACACCAACTCGAGGCTTCTGGTGAAAGAGTCTGAGAAATGGTGGAATTTCCTACGGATGGGAAGAAATACACCCAATATTGTGTGCTTGTTAGAACATGGAAATCAATGAAAAATGACTAAATTCTTAACGATCTATCTTTGAACAAGTGAAATTAGATACCAGGACCTGTAATAAGAAGCCAGCTCGGGGGGTTGGGGATTTAGCTCAGTGGTAGAGCGCTTGCCTAGCAAGTGCAAGGCCCTGAGTTCGATCCCCAGCACTCCCCCAAAAAAGAAAAAAAAAAAGCCAACTTGGGAAACAGAGATGATCCCCAAAAGCTGGAGGAAGAAAGATCCATCCCAGCCAGCATTATGAGTCATTGGCAGCCAGTCACCATGATAACTAGTATTGGAATGCGTTTCTTTTTCATTGAACACACATGCTCGCAGTAAGGAGTTCTCACTCCGGAGCCAGGCGTTACCTGCTCTTCAGAAAGCTCCTCTGAGCTGGGCTGAGTCTCATTTCAGGGCCAGCTGGCACATACTTGCATGGCTTCTTGGGAGTCATCTGTCCTAATCAGCCGGGATGAACGCCGTGACTGTCCATGGATCTTTTGAATATCACCCCTGATATAAATACCAGGATCAGTCAAGGTTCTGTTGTCTATCAGGAGCCATGCTAGGTGAGCAGGATCTCTGATAGGAACTTGCTCTCAGCAAAGTTTATTTTGACATGGATGTACAAAGAGGCGATGGAGCCAGAATTTAAACCCCTTTCCAACTGGCTTTTCGCAGTCGTACACTTTTTAGCACATTGTGCTGCTGCATTTCAGGTGATGAAAAGCATTTTTCAATTTGATGGGTTTCATCTGCATTTTATTAGTCTATTTCGGGGAAAAAAACCATTTGTACATCATTTTCCTTGCAGTCTTGTCTTTATTATTCCTTTCCCCACCTCGGGTGGTGGGTCCAGGATTTGATTTTCTCTCCGCTCTTGGCACATTTCTCATCCTCAGAGCAATTTACCCTCCCTGACAATCCATCTGTCTTTCCTGCCCCACTTATGAATACTCTGCCTCTTCCAATTTTCCTTATTTCCTTTTTCGCATCATCCAACTAGTCTTCCCTGACCTTTCCAGCTCTTCGGATGGGCTGTTGCTCCTTATTGAGGCTGTCTGATGGGTGGGACTCTTGCAGATGACATGCACATTTCTCGCCCTGTCCTCATTCTCTCCCAACAGACTCATGAATCTTTAGATGTATTTTAGTGGTTTGTGTTTTTCTCTTATTAAAAAAATAAAAAAAGAGAACCTGTGGCCAGTATACTGAATGTTACCACTGGAGAGATTATACGGGCATCTGATATTCACTTCCTCCGTTGTATGCTTGCTGGAGTTGGTGGGGGATTTGTTGAACCCAAAGTCACACCTCCATGACCCACCCGGACACACCAGGAACTATCTAATCCAATAGTTATTAATCCCATCAGGCTGCTGTATCATGATTAATAGTTGCATGACGCAAGACAACATCATGTACTATTTGTGGCAACAACAGAGTAAACTTCCCTCATTGCTGCTGGAGGAAGTCGGCCATGTTGTAATTTGGAGCAAACCTGAGGTGAGAGATGGAAGATTTGGCTCAGACTCTGGATGTTTTTTGCTCAGGAGCTGGGCGAACTTAGGTGGGTTCCTTATGGTTTTGGATTTCACTGTTCTCATCTGCTAATGGGGTTATTGTTTTTATTTTTGTTTATTATTAACCTTAATATTCTATACTGTTTTATTTTACATCTGTGATAATCATTTGCCACCTGGTATAAGATTTTGTATCTCGAGGGTATTGTTATATTTTAATATCTTAAAGATGATGTGGTATATGAATTATAATGAAGTCTACGTGTAACAGAAAATCCGGATAATGGCACTGTAGGTGTTTATCTTCACGACTCCATCCAGTGATGTACCATTGTGTGCCATTCGACATTCCCACCTTCCAGTGACTGTAGAGTTTTAGCTTGTCACATACTATTCTCAATAGCACATAGGACAAAAAGGTAGAAGAGATGTTAGGAAGGCAAAATCAGTTTCTGCCACACACATAATAGCTCAAGGTAAGAAGTAGATCAGTGTCCCAAACCAACCACACTTGGGGCGCACAGCATTTTCATCTCATTAATCAGACATTCCCACAGAGAAACGGGTGAATTACACAGGGGGAGTTATAAGCGCACAAGACTACATTTCATTAAGAAAGCGCTCTGTCAGTGAGCTTGTTTTCCTTAGTTTTTCTTCCTCTACATACCAGAAATCTTGACTGATCCCCAGTATCCACATAAAGGGTAAAGGTAACAACTCAACACCTAACATGGGCAGGAAGTGTTTAGAAAGATTACAGCTTCGCTCTGGAATTGAGTCATCCTTTGCTGTCCATACCTGTTGGGATTGAACTGCACGGACACACAAAGACTGGTGCTGGCCCACAGCCTTTCCTCGGAGGGGGCTGGTGATGGCCCTCGGTGCTGGCCTGGGATGGGCCCTTCTTCCTTCAGGTTTTGGGAACCGTGTTTCCTAAACTGACTTCTTACTAACGAATCTTACCTGCTTAAGAAGATGACTCTGATGACTTAGTCATTCTCTGTTGGCTTCCATGGAAGGCCACGTTTTCCTCTAATGTGTTCCAACAAGCACACGAGGCTGGCTGTGTTCCCACTGGTGGGGAATCCTCTCGTTTCTCTGACTCTTTCACCAGAAGGCTCAAGTTAGTGGAAGCAGCTCCCGCAGGGTGCAGAGAGAAGTAGGCTACCATCACCACTAAAGCAAAGAGACGCTTGCTGGTTGAAAATGAATGTTAAGGTATGTTACTTAACCTTTCTGGACCTCAGTTTCCTCACTTAATTAATCCTAATTACGTCTCACAGGGTCTACCTCTCAACACCATAGTTGGATTAAGTTTCCACCTTGTCAATACCTCTCAGTGGAGAGTCAACTTCAGCATAAATTTTGGAGGGGACACACCAGAGCAAATGGGGTGCCCGCCTGTTGGATCTGTAAGAAGTTGCTGTAGACAGTTTGTAGCTTTGTTATTTGGGTGGACAGGCAAACAGACTTGGACCAGATCTTTCTTCCAGGAACAGTTACTCAAGTGGCTTTAGAGGCTATACAAATGGAAGATCTAGTGGTAGCTTTCCTCTCGTGAAAAGGATATAAGAGGGCCTTCCTTCTGTCACTTGACAGAAGCCACCATCTATGAACACCCTTCAGTGTGCTTGGCCGATGTCTTGGGAAAGCGGGTCCATTTGCACTGGGCCTGAGGAGTCATTGAGAGGACAAAGGTCAAGGCCACAGTGTTTCCCTTTTGAGGTTCAAATCTATCTTCCAGATAGATTGCAGTGGGCTCCAGGGAGAGGTGCAGCTTCAAAAGAAGAGCAAGGACTCCAAAGGTTGCTTGCTATGACAGACAGGAGTCTAATGAGTGACACAGCCTGGAAGAAAGCCTGTGCTTGTGAATGTGAAGTAAAGACCCACAACTCTGGACACGCTCCCGTGGACTACCCTGGCTGAGCTATGGAAGGGTCATCAAGGACATCCAAGGGTGTCAAGGATCCGGGGAGGAAGGAGGAGCAGTAAACAAGCTTTGAGCTGAACACACCCGATTTTTAACAGCACCAGAGACTGTGAAAATAGACCCGAGCCTGTCAGTGGACAGAGGGGTTTTTCTACTTTTCTTTTTACCTAGAATTTGGAAATAGGGCTAAGCAAGCCTCATGATACTCAGACAATTAAGGAAGAGGGCTCAGCCCACGAATGAGAACATGAGCATGTCTGAATGATACCTGAGATACAAAAACATACAAATATAGCTTCCTTGTACCTACATTGGCAGGGTGGTTCATACCCAGCTACCTTAGAAAATGGAGATAAATTCAAAGAAAGGAAGAAATAAGTTTTAGTGCATGACAGCACAACAGGTTGACTATAGTTAACGACACTTCATTGTATGTTTTTATAATAGCTAGAAGAAAGGAGTCTGAATGTGCCCAACACAAAAATAATAAGTGTTTGAGATGATGGATAAACTAAATAGCTTGATTTAACCAACGCACATTGTATACATGTGCATGCATTGAAATAGCACACTGTATCCCATAAATATGTACAAGTATTATGCTTCAATTAAAAACAAAGACAGTTCACAGAACCATGATAATTACATAATATCTCAATGTACATTTTCTTCTAGATTTTTTTTGGTGTGTAATTCTATACCTGTATATGATGGGGCATATTGTTGTGAAAACGGCTCTTCTTTACTCTTCTTATCAATGTGTATTTATCTGTAATGGCTGAAATCTCATGGTTTTTTATACAGCATATTTGGCATACTGAATGTATAGTCATGCACTTTGCTGTATAAAAACAGGGCCATGATTCTGCTTAGCCAGGGATTTGACTTCAGCTGTAGGCTGTAGACCAGGGTTAGAGTACTGGGTTTTGGATTCAGGTAGACCCTGGCATTATTTCTGGATCTGCCACTTATAAGCCATATGATGCCAGGGAATTCACTCAACTACTCTTACTCTCAGATTTGACAGCAGTAAAATATAGTATGTATACTAATGTCCACCTCATAGCATTATTGTGAGGATGAATACATAAAATCTATAATGCCCTTAGCATAGGACCCCACATGGAATAGTTACTCAGCCACTGGTCGGTAGCGTAGCCCTTTGTTCATTAGTGTGGTAACATTTACTGGGCCACTGTACAGCCTCAGTCATGTGCTTAAGGTGAAGAATCAGAATATAGTCTCATCCCCACCCTCTAGAAGCCCGCAGACAGTAGAAATGCAGCCACAGAACCGGCAGTAAGAGCAGCAACTTGGAAAGATGCACAAGGGGCTGAGGGGTTAGGAAATGGATGGCCTCAGGCTCTCTGGGCAGCTGTGTCGCATCAAGGACACAGTTACCGGGCACTCTTAGGCTTGTCTTTCCCTCTTCCTTCTCCTCAGGAATCAGGAATACAGAGTAGGAAATATATTTGGTCTTTGCTTCCATTTCCAGGAACAGAGACCCTAAAAGTTTTAGAATTTCTCAAATGAGAGCAATGTCTTTTCTAGTCATAAGGAGCCTCTTTTGATCACACCTGAGTTTAGGCTACTAAGGGACCTAAGATGGGGGCCCTGGATAGCTTTAGAATGGGGTTGACCACCAGGAAGTTCAACAATTAGAGGGAGGGCATCTCACCCCACCCACCAATCTCCAGGGAGAGAGATAGGGCTGGCATTAAGATCTTTAAAAAGCAGTGGGCTCCTGGGTTTGAGCTCCAGCACTATGAAACAAAACAAAACAACAAAAACAATCTCTAAACTGTCTTGAACAGCAAGATTCAATGTGTTTCCAGGTTGTGAGCACGCTGTGGGGTGGGGGGTGGTGAGTGTACATGGAAACTCTACACACCTGCCCCTCACACCTATGCATCTCTTCCATCTGGCCATTCCTGAGTTGTATGCTTTATGATAAGCCACTAAATGTAAGTAAAATATTTCCCTGAGTTCAGGAGCCATTCTAACAAATTATTGAACCTGAGGAGAGGTCATAGGAACCCCTGATTTTTCACAGGCAGGCCAGGAGTCCAGGAGGCTGGTACTTGAGATGAGTGTCTGAAATTGGGGGCAGTCTTGTGGGCTGAGCCTTTAATTTGTGGGATCTGATGCTGACTGCAGCTAGGCAGTGTCAGGATTAAATTGAATCACTGGATACCCAGCTGGTGACCAGAGTGTTGGAAAATTGCTTGGCGTGTAAAAACCCCATACATTTGCTGTGTGAATAGGAAAAAAGTGTTTTTCCAGGAGAAGAAACCAGTTTCTTCCAGCATCACAGGTGAGGGTGACTGGGTCAGCTCCATAAACAGGTCTCTGTGTGCTTGGAGCGTGTGATTTGGAGTCAGCCTCCTTCATCCCCTAATTCTTTATCTGCTGAGACACTGTTCAAGACCAAGAGAGACATGGCCTTAGGATGCCTGGGCCGTCCATGTCAGCCAATCGGTGTGTACAGACCTGACAAAACTGTGCTCATCAGATAGAAACTACTAGAACAGGGCTCCATGAAGGGCCTTTGGAGTTCTTAAATCAGGGGCAGAGGTCTGTAATCCACCTGAGAAAGGGAAGCCCAGCGGGGAATTCTTGTTTTCCCTGAGAGAAATGGTTCTTGGCACCCAGTGGACCTAGTTTGTAGGCTAGATGGAGGAGAAGCAGATCTAATCACACATGTATAGCATTACAGTATTTGTGGTGAAGAGATTCAGTTGGGTACATCTCAGTTCTGTCTGAAAAGAAGAGAGAGGCTCTTGCTTTTGCTGGGCTACCTAAGATGAAGCGATCCTCCTGTTCAGGAGGAAGACTGGGGACAAGGGGAGTATCACAGCCTAATGCTTTCACAGCTGCAGCTAGAGAGGTACTTCCTGACTCTCAGCCAACAAGCAGGGATTGAGCAGGGAGCTTTGTTCTGCCCTCTATTTTGCAAATCTTCGAAATGTAAAATAGGCACCAGAACTGGAATTGTTCTCCTGATGTTTACACCTAGGAGGAGCTCTAGAATATTAACCTAGAGATCAAGGATGAGGGAGAATGTATCATTGGGTGGGGCCATCCTTAAACAATATCATGCGTATTTTATAGCTGATGTGGCAAATGGGTTTGCTTTCTCTGGGAAATTTTGTTTTATCTATATTAACTGCTTGGAGCCCTGCATTCATACAGATCCAAGGACCATGTTCTGGCTCAGTGGGATAGAAGGCCGGAATTGTTTAGGAAGTGGAAATGTATTGGCAGGGATTCTTTGTGTGTTATGAAAAACAGTCCTGTATCCATTAGACATGTTTTTCCCATCATGCCCTCTGCCCAAAGAACAGAGAGCGATGAGTTAACACAGCCAAAAGATTATTTTTCTTAATATATAAAGAACTCCTATAAATTAATAACCAAGACAACCCAATTAAAAAAAACAGACAAAGAACACAAACAGATAATTCACAGAAAAAATGTCTGCCAATAACTATTTAAAAAGTTATATACCATCTCTGACAACCAGGAATATAAAAATTTAAGGGACAACAAATGAGATGTCATTCTTTAAACCTGCCAGATCAGCAAAAATTAAAAAAAAATGACAAAATCTAGGATTGAGTGGAATTGTGAGGAAATACAGTCATCCTATACTGTAAAGGGAGTGAAAATCAGCCAACCCTTTGTAGAAGGCATTTTGAAAGTACTTATTGCAAATCTATGTGACCATGCTTTCACCCTGAAATTCTAATTCCAGATTTTTATGCAAGAGAAATATTTTTCCATGGTCACAAACAGGTGCAAAGATGTTTGTTCCAGAATTGTTTGCAGGCGTGGAAAAAGTTACTAACTTAAATGTCTACTAAGTAGAAATTGATTAAATGATTTGATATAGTCATACTGTGAAAATAGACTTAACAGGATACTTCATTAGGATAACGAGATAGAAATAAACAGGTACGGACATGGCAAGATCGCTAAGATCTTTGTAAAGTGAAAAACATTACTTGAATTTAAAAACTTCAAGTAATGTTCATTATATATATGTAGATATTAAAAGTTAGTAAAGATCAAACCTAATTTATTATGTAGTTACTTCTGGGGGGCAGGAGGATGAAATTAAGGCTCACAGAAGCAGGATTAAAAGGAACTTCTGTGTTACTCTATTTTTTTATTGTTTAAAAATCTAGAAAAATTGCTTAAAATTTCTGATCATGTGTTTTTGGATTATTGTCTAGGAAAAAGTGAGAGTCGTGTGACCATATCTCATTCTTGAAACGCGAAGGGGCCCTGGAGACACACGCCGGGGCCAGGCGGTGGTGGGAAGTGGTGCTGGAGGGGACGCAGAGCTGTGCAAGGGTCAGAGACGAGAAGGAAGGACCATGCCCGCATGTCCAGTGGCTGCTGCTCTTGGCAGTTAAAGGGCAGGCGTGTGACAGGAGCTGGGACTGTGTGAATGAATGGATGCGTGGAAGACTGATTTCTTACAGAAAAGTCTGACTGTGAAGTTACAAGTGCCGTCTCTGTGGTGAAGTTCTTTTCTCTTTCGCCAAACCAGTTCAGAGAAACTATGTGGACCTTCAAAGCGAACTTGAAAAACGGGGGACCAGAAGGACTACAGCTGCGAGGCATGGCCTGCTGCTTAGTGTGCCTGTTCTCGGTACGTGGCTCAACTCCTCGGCGAGGTCTGTCGCTGTCACTTTGTTGGTAGTATGAAGTAGTGACATTTGCAACCTTAGTAAACGAGAGAGCAGCCTCGGGGTTACACCTGTGAAAGTCTCACCCCCCTCACAGCATCCTGCTGTGCCATCTTTGGGGCTGGGAAAGAGGTGGGTGCTGGGCAGGGTGCCGGGCAATCGAGCTGAGCCTGGGACACCAGAGGAATGGCTTTTGCTGTGATATGTATTGGTGTAAGAGAACATTTTGACAGCCCCCACATCAAGGGAAGCAAAATGGTTCTCTTTAAGTCTAAAATGTCATAGAATTGAGTATGCTGTGATAAACAGTTTTCCCTTCATTCGTTCTATTCCCAAGCAGAACCTGAGAAGTAACCCCTAATGCTGATGCTTTGGTGACTACTAAGCTGTTCATTTTACCAGTGATATGCTGCCAAACCAGTTTCCTAGAAGAAAATATGTAGTGTTTGTCAATTTCCATGGTGTAAATACTCCCACTGTGGTTGGTTTCAAGCCGCCAACAGTTGAGCATCAGCTTGCAAAATTTCCAAACACTTTATTGTCAGCTATGTTGCAATAAAACTTTATTTGTAAAAACAGCAGCCTCATGCTAGTACTATGGGGGGAAGGTTGGTATCAGGCCTGTGGGTTTCTTCTTCTTATTATTTTTTTTTAAATTAAGGGAAGACTATTTAGAGGATAATTTATTTAAAAGTGGTGAAAAAGGGGGAAAAGGAGATGATAGGTAGCTACTCGACGAGTAGGGCGCATTCGAAAGCGAAATACTCGTGGGTCCTTCCTCGTAGCCCCCTTTTATTGAGGTTTCACCCTTGGGTCGGCCCTTGGAATCTGATTGGCTCTTGGGCTTGTCTGTCACCTCTGCCTTGATTTCCCTCAGTTCTGTGACCTTTGTCTTTGGCAGAGGGCAGACTTATGAGGCCTGTAGGTTTGACCCTGAACTCGGACTCCAACTGTTTAATGGTAGGCAAGTTAGTTTTTTTGAGCCTGAGGTAGTTCACCCATAAAAACCATAATACTAACTTGGCAGGGAGGATTCTGAACATTTGATGAATATATGGCAAGCACATGTAGGAACTGCAGCTCTCATTGCTTTTACTATTCTAGTGCTAATATTCAAGGCATCTCTGAGTCTAAGAATTCTGGTATTTTTAATTCAGGTTTCTCTGAGACACAGACCGCCAGCCCCTGGGTGATAGTTCCTCTGAGAAGGAATAAACAGTTTGAGCGGATCCCTCATCCAGGCTTATGCCTCCTGGCTAGATAAAGGATGTGCTGGGGATGGTGTCTGAAGTGGGTTGATGGAACTTTACTCTTTACAGTGCCCAGTCTGGGCCCACCTTCTGGCCTGTTTTCCCAGGCAGCTGCACTGTAGGCAGCCTATGCCTCCCTTCCCCCAAGGCCCCTTCCCGGCCCAAGCTTCCGGGAGGCTCACGTAGGTCCCTTCCATGTGTCACCAGCATCCTCACTCCTGTCTCAGGCATCCTTCCCAAGCTGTGCACCAGAGCACCTCTAACCTGGCCGTTTGTTTCACAGGAGCCGCAGACCTTGGAAGTGTGGGACAGGGACGGTGATCGTCAGGCCCGTGTCTCAAGGCACAGACAGGAAACCGAGCCAGCTCTTACCGGGGAAGCGACAGAGGAGTTGCCAAGATAGGAGACCACTGAGTGGGGTTGAGCCTGTGGCTCTGACATTGGTGTCTGGGTGTGAGACCCGGCTCAGTGCTCGTAGGTGGTGCGACCCTGGGCAGCTGATGGTTGCTTTATGTGTAACACACACACTGGAATTGTACGTGGGGCCAAAGACCACAGTGAGGATTACGATGGCCATTTCCTCCACCTGGGAGGCAGCTTGCTTTCTAGTGACTGGGGAGTGGCTGCTCTTTCCCTCTCTCCCCAGAGTGGCGTCCATCAGTTTGTGCATGACCCCAGATGCTCGCTTTAGCCTGGGAGTTTACATAACTATTTGGTTGAATGAATGCACGGATGATTTCTGAGTCGCTCACCTTAGCATTTTACTCAGTTGTTATCTCATCCTTTCATTCCACATTAATTGGACATCTACCATGTGCCAGGCATGGTGCTTGGTGCTTAGATTACAAATGAGCATGGCTTTTGCCTCCAGGGATTTGCTTGTCTGGTGGATGACAGATGAGCCAACAATTACAGGATGGTGCAAAAGGGACGGACACACACATGGGGAAGGGGCAAGTAGCTCGGATGGGAGAAGTCAGAGGCGTTTCCAGCAGGGAGTGGGAAGGATATTCCAAGCAGAGGGGAACTGGAAATACTGTGATTTGTTCAAGGGCTTGCGAGAATTTGTGTGACTGGGTCATAGGGCAACAGGGGAGAGTAGGAGGGTCCTGCGGCAGGGGGAGTCAACAGCATCAGATAAAGAAAGGCCGCCTGGACCAGACTGGCTTGAATCTCATCTTTAGTTTGAGGGTGATGGGGCCCTCTGAGCGTGAAATCAATGGGTAATAAGCAGGATGTTAAGGGTGGGGGGCTGATGGCGGTGACCTTGTTCTGGGGCTGCCAGGTGCCGTCAGAAGCCCAGAGTGTGAGGATGGTGGTTTCTTTTCCTTTTCATTTTTTTTTTTCTGGACAAAAGCATAAGAAAATGTCATTTGCACTCTGAAGAGTGTTTTGCCCAGGGCAGAGTTGGACGCCAAGCCCGACCTGCTGCCCAGTGACAGGTTGCTGCATGCAGTCAGGTACCTGGTGTGAATAGGCAATTACGGGTCCCAACTGTCACACAGAGAGCTGTGAGCTTCAGAAGTGAACTGTTCAGGCCACATCTGGCTCTCTGAACTGTGTCCCTCTGTGTCTCCTTCAGGCCTCAGTTTACCTCCACCTGCTTTGGTTGCGGCCGCTGGGCATCTAATTGTCTCCCTCTCCAGCATCCTCAGCTGTCTGGAAGCAGGCACAGGGGCTCGGGGTGGGGGGTTGTGTCCTCTGCAGCAGGCTGTAGAGTTGCTGTAAAGCTGCATGCACACAGTAGGTGCTTAATTGTGATAGTGTTTTAAATCTGATTTAAAAATCTCTCCTGTATTTCATAGGTGAGGAATTTAAGAAGGCAGGAGGGGGGAAGGAGGAAGGAAGGAAGGGGGAAAGGGAAAAGGGAGCTATCTGACCTAGATTCAAGGCTTTCCTACGGCTGGCATTGTATATATGTTGTTCAATAGGAGTAGTATCACTTTTTTACAGATAAGAAAAATGAGGTTCTTTGAGGCCAAGGAACTCACCCACATTTATGAAACATACATTGTCCCCAGTGGGTCTAGAACTCAGGGTTCTTTCCAGCACATCCCACAGCCCCCAGCGGGTCATCAGCCTTGGGCTGCAGATCCTCATTTGGTCTCTGATATGGGCCATAGCTGATGTCCCAGTGAGGCCATCATCTGTCTAGGTGTGTACAGTGTAAACACCATGGTCCAGGGGGCACAGTGGACACTGGCACCATGAATGAGTGGAACTCACAGAGCCACGGGAGGGAGCCGCTGCCCTTGGGGGCTGTTGGAGGAACTGGAGCCTCGACACAGAGTCCAGATATGGTACCTCCGGCCTGGGAGGGGGCTGTAGGAATGAACGTGTCCATCTCACTCATCTCCTGCTTGCGACAGGATCCATGGCTGGTTCCAAATGGGAGTAAGCGAGCCAAGGAACCTGCCAGCGGGTCTATAAGATCAGTCTGTGGGGTGCAGAGCAGGGCAGAGGAGGCTCTGGAGGGGCAGAAAGAGACTCCATGGCACCCTGGGGAGGTGAGGAACTTCCATCTTGGACTTGTGAAGAGGGAAGGTCTGGGACTCAGATGCCTGCAGAATGTGTGTTCCTGCAGAGACATTCATGTCTGCAGGTGTCCCTGCCTTGGGGATGAGTCCCCCGTCCTGGGATTTCATAGGTCGAAGGCCAGTTCTTCTGGTACCCCGGGAGATTCTGTCCTCCTGCCTAAGAGGCTCACCTTCCTTCCAGGGCAGCTCTGTCGGACTAAAAGCAGACAGAGCTTCTAAGAGGAAGGTAGGCCCTGCTGGGCTGCTGTGTCTTCAGGCAACACGTAGAGTGGGCCAGCAACCCTTTCTGTGCCTCTTTCCAGACTGTGCGGGAGGCAACGCCACATGCTTGTCGAACTACTTGTGTCCTTCTGGTCCCAGGAAGACTGCATTTCCTGGGTCCTGTTTTGCAGTTAGTGTAGGGCCATGCAACTGGATTCTAAGTCATTGTCTACAAACTCTCGCTTTTTCTCATCTGTGTGGCTAGAAGCAAGGACTATCATCTTCTAAACTGATCGTGGTGGTTATGTGTTCGATGGAAGTTTCCTGTGTCAAATGAACCTGGGACCCTGAGCCACCCACTTCCTGGAGGAGGGCTACCAGGACGAGGTGACATTGGCATGGAACTATAATAGTGGTGGCAAAACTTTTAGAGACTGAGTGACCAAACTGCAACCCAAAACGCACTTATTTATGGCCAAGTGCCAACACTGCAATTAAATACGAACACTGAGGTTTTAGAAGAAACAACTCATACACTTGGCTTGCATGCTGACATGTGCCATAGGTTCGCCACTGCTGGAACTGTAATATAGGAGAGACATAAATCTTTGTTATGTTGAGCCACCGAAGTTTGGGGGTTGATGATTATAACAGCTAGTTTTAATTAACATCACTAATTAATATATCCTCTTCCTCCTAGTCGTTGGTCCAACAATGCCAGTTCTATATGGATTGATGACACCTAGAGTTTACACTTTATGTGCAGAGCCCTGAAATAGGGATATTCTGGGAAAAATTCCTATTAGTGCACATAGGGAAATACACTCCATTTGGACATTCATTCTACTTTTAGAGGAAGATTATGATGATGCCTATTTAGTTGTGACTCTGTGGCCAATGTTTTGCTAGTATTTTTTTTTAATGTGCTAGGTATTTTCCCACATGTTAATTCACTCAATCCCCTCACAGATCATGAGAGTTAGACATTTATTATTCATTATCCCTGTTTTATATAAGAGAACACTATGGCTCAGAGAAATCCAATAACTTTTCTATTATTGGCCAGTGGGGGAGCCAGCAAGTTACTAATAACCGGGAAGGAGAGGGCACCCTCAGATGAAACAATACGGGAGAGATTTTCATGATGGCATATGAAGACTAGGTAATGTGAAGAATATTACCAGTAATGAAAAGGGGACCTGGAATAAATGAGCTGATAGAGTTTAGAAAGCTTCACCAAGCACTGTGTGTGGTGTGTGTGTGTTTGTGTGTGTGTATTCTTAGTGAAAAACACTCAGAAAGGGAACAGCAGACAACACTCTACCCTTTTACATGAGAGGGTGGAATTTCCTAGAGGTCAAGGGCCATACCTGTTCAGCCTGCCTAATATGGTGAAGTTCTGGGATATGAGCTCATGTCCAGGCCTGTTCTCTTTTCCTTTTACTGGTAATTGAAGTTCTTTAGAAAGTAGTCAATCTCTAACCAGAACTCCACAATCATTCCTGCTCAAATTTCTAAATAGCCCACCATGCTGCCAAACTGGGGGATGGGTCCAAGTTCTGCTAAATTCCCAATCTTGGACAATTTCACTTGAATGAAGGTCTTACATTACTTTGCTTCTCCTAAATATTATGTTTTTGTCATAGACTTGAGAACTACCAATAACAACCTATGACTTTAACCGCTCCCCAATCATCAGCTTTTTAAAAATGTGCTCACGTTTGGTCTCAAACATGGGCTGAAGTGTGAGAGATCTGTAGGGGGAGTACTAGTTACCTCTGGAGATCACTTCTAGAGTTACCAGGTTTCTCATCTTTGTCATTAATTTATGCTGTCCTACTAAGCTGTCCTGGGTGTGACTGATTTTAAGTCTGGCATTTCTGGAAAGCCTGAGTTGTTTATCTCTTGAACGATGGTTGAACTGTTTGAATTTTTAGATTTAGGCTCTTTCTACCATTTTGTCTTGTCAGAGCCCAGTTTCCTCTTGAAAAGATTTATTATCATTTTTCATCCTTTGCTTCACTTGGGTGTTTGACAGCTCCTTAGTAATTTCCACACTTTGGACCCTGCAGGAAGGAGCTGGGTTCTCTCTGATGTTCGACTTCTCATTCTAATTGGTTTGGGTCTTTATCGTGCACATTTTCTTCTGAATAATCCCATAGCCAGAATCCTGAAGATGGCCTCAATGATTTGACAGTTATTTTAATTTACTGGAAATAAAACAATTGCTCTGAACTCCAGTGACTACAGATGGTCCAACAGGAGAGGGAAGTCTGAGCTGCCGGCTCGCAGCTCACATGGCTCTCAGGAAGGGAGCTCTGGGTGGGAGAGAGAACGCACTTCTCTTTGCCGAAAGGATTTAAAACTGGGGCAGAAGGGCTGCTGGACATCTCCAGTGTGAGCTTCCTAGTCCCAGAGCAACCCCCTTGTAAGGAGGGCTTGTGAAGTCTCAGGGCAGAGGAAGGAGGACCATAAAATGTAGTGGTGAGAAGTTCCTAAGACCTGAGTTTGAATTCCGGTTCTGCCACTTGCTGGGCAAGTTATATAGACACTTGAATCTCCTTTTGGTTCACAGTGCTTGGGCACAACAGACTATTTTTTAATAACATAAGACCATTGGGATGTTGGATAAGTTACGCCAGTAAAGTTCATAGCTAGGCCCTGAAACTTGAGAGCTATGCTATGATTAGCAGGCATCGCTCTTCCTATTTTCCCATCAACCAAGTGATACAACAAAGTTAGGTTCAGGCAAGGATGCAAGCTACAAGTCAGCAGCTAATTATATACATTCTTTGCCTCCTTATAATTCCCTCTTCTCTCAGGCAGGTGCCTTCACCCCAGCATTGCCTATCATGAGCTTTTAAATGCAGATGAAATTCACACAAAATAAAGTTAACCATTTTAAAGCAACTCAGTGGTGTTTAGTACACACACGATATTGCATAACCATTTCCTCTCATTACCCCGAAGGAAACCCTGTTCTTGTTAAGTAGTTGCCCTGGTTGCCTTCTCTTCCTAGTTTCTGGCAATCACTGGTCTGTGTTCTATCTTTCCGGATCTAACTATTCTGCATATTTCACATAAATAAAATCCTACAATGCACGCTCTTTTGTATCCAGCCTCTTTCACTTAGAAGAGCATGTTTGAGGTTCATCCACGTCGTAGCGTGTGCCAAGTCACTCGTTTTCGTGCATGACAGTAGCCTGCTCTATGTGTGTGCTATGATTTGTTTATCTTTCTTCCCAATGGACATCCGGGTGGTTTCCACCTTTTGGCTGTTGTGAGTAGAACTGCTATGAACACGCGTATGCATGCGCTTGTTTGGGCACTTGTTTTCAATTCTCATACTACTTACTGGTTGTTATTTTAATTCATCTCTGCTGTATTTTTTAGCAGTCGATTTTTGGAGAGGTGCCAAGACACAGTGGTGATGTATGGGGGCTCCGCTACCAGGCTCTTTTTCCCCTCCGTAAAATGGAATCTGCAACAACAGTTGCCGTCTTATGGGAAGATGGTGGTGATGAGGGGAATCCATACTACCGAGCACACAGTCTGTGCTTCCTGAAGATTAGCAATCATGGCAACCACTGTCAACACAGAGTTGCCCTTTTTAACCTTTTTTTTTTCATTTTATTTTTTATTTTTTATTTTTTATTTTTTTTTTGTGGTGCCGGGGATCGAACTCAGGCCCTTGTGCTTACAAGGCAAGCACTCTAATCACTGAGCTAAATCCCCAGCCCCCATTTTTTTTTTATTAGTACACATTTGCAGTATATGTTTATGCTCCCTGGTGTGGAGTTGATACATGTACAGAACACATCTCAGTTCCTTTTTGTCCCCTTCCCCTTTGCTCCCTCCCCGTCCCTCCTTCCCTCTTTTGGTCTCCTTCCCATTTGCAAAGCTCTATCTGCCTGTTTCCCATTATCTTTTATTTTGCTCTTTACTTGTATTTTTAATTTCTTGTATAAGAGAAACTTTACAATATTTAAGCTCGTGTGTCTGATTTATTTCACTTAACATCATGGTCCCAAGGTGCACCCATTTTCTTACAAACGACTCAAGTTTATCCTTCTTTACCACAGAGTAGTACTCCATTCTGTATAAATGCTACATTTTCATCTGTCCATGGGCATTTGGCTTTTCTCCATCTTTTTCTGGGAGCAACTGATAGCTGAAGTTTCTTCCTGGGCAACGTCATTGAGCAACTGGGCTGTTGCTTTAACCTGGGAGCCCTTGGAGTTTGGAGGTGCAGCGAAGAAGACACCAACTAGCTTTAGAAGATCTTGGCTTTAAGCTTCTTGGCCTGACCAGAAAAAATCTAAAGTGGCCTTTTTCTCCCCTCCACAGACCCCCAGATCTGTGACCCAGGTATATCCCCAGCTCCCATCTGGTACGTCATCGTCCTGTGTCAGCCTTATCCTGGCATCCTGTTTGTTCTCTGTCACACTAAGACAGCACCTCTAAAACCCCTTGCGGTAGGTGACTGCTCTCCCCGTTGTGTTTCTGAGGATGTGCTTGCTAAGGGGGGGGGGAGTTTCCTTTAGTTTTTAATGAATGAAGGATCTTAGCAGCGTAATTGTCAGGTGCTATCAGCATGCGCACTGCAGCGCTCAGACTTGATCAGGCTGGTTAGAAAGAGAGAGCAGCACTCACCTCTTCCACTCTGTGCCTTGCCACCCTTCCTGTTTGTACCTGCTGCCCGCTCTGGCCCACTGTCACCAAACTCAGCCTATTCTCCTTAGTCCATTTTCACCTGTACTAAGACAGTGGATTCTCATTGTGCCCAGAGCACCTGCCAGGTTCATTCTAGCCCAGATCTTTCCTGGGCTCTTCGGCTGGTTGGAAAACTGTCCTGCCTCCCACCTATTCCAGTCCTGCCACCTGGCAGGCCTTATTCAGATCCCTCTTCCTTCACCAAATCTCCCCACTGAACTTTTCAATCAAGGCTTTGTTCTTCATTTCTGAATTTCCTATTCTCCTTAAAGTTGCAGCTCCCTGGGCCTCGGCTAGCAGGAGCAGCATCTTTGTGTGAATTACAGGAAGGTAGCTATTCCCTGCAGGCTGATGAATCTTGAAGACCAGTCATCTTCTCAGCTGGGCGCTTCTGTGAGTGCGTAGACTGTACAACCACAGCCATCTTGTCTACCTGACAATTTCAAGAATAATTGTGTGGGACTTACTCCTAAGTCCCATAGATTGTAAATATTCCTTGTTCATCTGCTGACTTCCTGTACTGCATTCGAAGCTTCCGGAGGGCAAGAACCAGGACTTATCCTTCAGTTCCCCCAGTACACTGGTCCAGAGCCGGGTGCCGACTCTCTCAGGTCCAGCCGATGAAGTGAATCAGAGGAAGTGTTGTACCAGCCCGAGCGCTGCAGGGTCCCAGCACAACTCTTGCCGGTAGGAGCCGATTGGCTTCACACCTGATCTTGGCCACGCTGGCCCCTCTCTATTTTGGGACACATCCCCTCGGCTGCTTCTTCAGGCTGCTTCCTCTCTGGAGTGTTCGCTGCTTTCCTACTCACTTGATCATGTTTTGAGTTTCAGCAGCTCAAGCGAGTTCTGCAGGGCAGCCTTCTTTCCCAGACATCTCCATTGCAATTGTTTTCTCCATCCTACAATTCCTGAGGCAGGTTTTCCCTTCCAAGCCACTATTCCCAACTCCCAAGAATTTTTCTTAAGATGAGTTATGGTTTAGAACTAAAATGTCCCCCAGGTTCCTCATGTGTCTGGAAGGTGACTGGTTTGTGGAGCGCTGTGCTCATCCGTGGATGACTTCAGTAGCTGAATGTGCTGTTAGGAGGCGGAGCCTGGTTGGAGGTGGGTCACAGGGGTGTGACCCGGAAGGGGTACACCCCCAGCTCCGCCCTTCTCTCTCTGCTTCCTGGTTTCTGTGGTTTGAATGACTTTTCTCCGCCATGCCCTTCCGCAGCACCCTTCCGGCCTTGGAGCCAGCCCCCATGGACTGTGGGTATTGCGTGTTGTGCCCAGTGACAAGAAAACGACTAAGACAAGATGCAACTCAAGCTTTTATCTGTATGTGGGAGTGTGTCCCAAAATACATCAGGGCTGCACCTCTCTTTTTTCACTAAGTTCTTGGAGGAGGGCTTGTGCCTGGCACACAGAAGGCCCACCCTGGGTGGCTGTGATGCCCGTGTCCCCAGGGTCCCTCGCTGTGCACGGGTTCCAGCCTCTTCACTCCCACAAGAGCATTTGCATCTCTTCTATTAGCACTGCCTGACATTTGTTTAACACTTTCCCCAAGCCTTTTCTCACCTCTTCTCTGGTTTTGTTTTCACAGCCTGTTAGGATATGAGAAAATAAATGATTATATCCATTTTCCTCATGGGGCACCTTCAGCTGAAGAGGCAGAGCATCTTATCCCCTTGTCTGGTGACAGAGGTGAGGCTGCCACTCACAGGAGTATGCACTTGGGCACAGCCACAGTTTGGCTCTTGCTTCTTCCTCTTGACTCTTGCCTGAAGGTAACTACTCATTGTCCTTGGACTCCCACGGAGCTTGAGGGCTTGACATCCTCATTACTCCCGGAAATCCTACTTCTGCATCTCATAGGTCTCATCTGTTGGCACCAGGCAGCCAGAGCCCTAAAAGACTTGTTCTTTTCTCCTCGCAGCTCTCCACTATACCATGTTATTTGAGTATCTCTTCAAGTGTCATGTGACCTGCAAATATTCGGAATGGCTTGGCAAATATCTGGATATAGAGCAGTGGGTTTCTTCTGCCTTGACCAGCATCAGAATTACCTGGGAGAACTTTCAGGACTCTCAATGCTAGCCAGGTACTTTTAGAAGTATCCCAGGTGTTTCTGATGGGCAACCCGGCATTGCAGATGGCAGAGTGCAATGACCTGTGACTAAAAAGCCATGTACCATACTAATGGACACACAGCCAGAGACTCTGTTTAATTGGTCTGCGCCTGGAAATCCTTTGCAAAGTTACTCTATAGTGAGTCCTGCCTTAGTTCATTTGGGCTTTTATAACAAAACATCATAAACTGGACGCTTTATAAGCAAAGACAATTTATTTCTCATTGTTCTGTAGGCTGGGAAATCTAAGATCGAGGCAGCTTTAGTGTTTGGTAGGGCCAGCTTTCTGGCTTGTAGATGAAGCCTTCTTGCTGTGTCCTAGTAGGGTGGAAGGGGAGAGAGACTTCTCTCTCTGGTTTGTTTAATAAGAGTGTTAATCCCATTCACAGATGAACAGAGATCATTTCTGCCTTCATGGAGCTTCCAATTGGCATTCACAGCCAGTGAACACAGAACCACATCGAGTTCTTTATATATTATACACGTTTCTAATACAGAGTAAGTGAAGTCAATATTACAGATATTATCAATATGCTGTGTGAACTCAGAGGATAGAAGTCTCCCAAACACACCAGGGGAGATCAAGGAAACCAGGGGTGGTACCAAAAAGGATGGATCTAGAGATCATCTTGTTGAGCGAAATAACCAGACTCACAAAGACAAATACTGAATGTTCTCCCTGATATGTGGAATCTAAAAAAGATGACAAGAAAGCAGAAGGGAAACTATTATTAGACAAGAGGAAAGGAATAAGAGGGCAGAGGACGGGGTGTAAAGGCAGATAGTGGGGGTGTTGATATGAGCAAAATATATACATTAAAACTCTTCAGAAATATGAAGCTAGGGGGAGAATGGGAAAAGTGGGCGAAAACGATCAAAGTATTTTATTTGCATATGCAAATCCGCCAAAAATTGAAACCCATTAGTCAGTATAACCAGTAAAAGAGTGGGGAAAAAAGATGTGTAGTATTTGCAGAGGTGAGGAAGAATTGGAGAGAGTCTTTCAAATTGGGTGTTAACATGGGCTAAGATGGGGAGACTGGCAAGTGCAAATATCTGGAGAACAGCGAAGAGTGTGGGATGGCGGGTCCCCAACCTGCATGACAAGGGCTGAGACATGGCACTTATGGACAGCTGCTGAGGAGCCATTAAGTCAGGCTTTGTCTGCTTTGCTAAAGAATTTGCTCATTTAGCCTGCAAGCACCTGGGGACTATTAAAAGTATGAGTCTTGGGAGACATGCTTGGGTTGGAGGTTTTGGCTCGCTGGTCGTAGTGCTGGGATAGGAGTGGGTTGGCAAGGTGTGGGTCAGGATATGACTCTCCATCGGGCCTCCCCACCTTGGGGCATCCATGCCCAACACCCAGGGAGTCCTGCTGGGTCCCTACTTCCATCCCTAGTCTGGCATCCAGGAGCTGGCCTCATACACAGTGTGCATTGCACCTGGAATCTGTTTTTCTGTGGAATCAATCAATTTTGAGTGTTGCTCATTTGATTTTCTGTCTAGCATTGCATTTCAGTCTTGCTTCTAAGTCGTATCTCAGATTATCCTTACCCACACCCCAGCCCAGCCTAACCTTCCTGTAACCTCTCTTGAGAAAGGGCTCATGTTCCTGGCACCTGAGAGCAGAGTGTGGCTATTTTTGTGCCGAGATCTTCCACTTCTCTGAAGCTGGAGGGGAAAGGAGGAACTGTTGGGTGGATACTGGCATAGTCTGGGCTGAGATGATGGGAGGTGGGACGAGGGCTCGGCACAGGGCTGCAGGGTTAGGGGTGGAAGTATTGCAAGGGAAAAACACCATGAATTTAGAACTAGCAGGGCTGTGACTTGTCTGTGACTTAGAATTATGCATATAGCTTATCTCCCCGAACTCCTGGGCTCCTGACTGTCAACTCGTTTTTGTTTGTTCATTATGGACTGAGGTTTTAGAAATTTTGCAATCTGAGTAAGTAGGGTTTTAGAATTCGGGGGCTGAGCCATGGTTTCAAATACTATACTCCTTTTATTTAAAGAGAGAGATTTGTTATTCAAATCCTGCGTCTGTTAATTGAAGATTTGGGGAAGAAGAGAGGGCTGGGGAACATTCTGAGACCATCCACAACATTCTGTACAGGGATGAGGGTGTGATTCTGAAAGAGACTGACTGTTAGATAATGCTGGCCTCCGGATACTCCTCAGGGGTGAGCCCTTCTCTGAGAAGATCCTTTAGACAGAGATGGGGGTCTCCAAACTCTGCTGCATGCTGGAATCATCTGGAGATATTTAGAAAACACCGAAGCCTGCCTGCTAACCCCAATATCCTGATTTAGGTGGTATGCAGTACGAGCTTTGGGATTTTTGAAAGCTTCCCTGGAGATTACTTTAAAAATTTTATTATATATTTTGCTGAGGTATGATTTTTGTGCAAAGAAGCTATACATATTTAATGTATACATCTTAATTTAAAACTTAATCATCACCTCTGAGAGTTTCTCCCCTCCCTCTTTTTTGTGAGAAGAACATTTAACATAAGGTCTTCCCTCTTATTTTAAAGTAATGTTTTCAATACGCATATAGCATTGTGAACTACAGGCACAAGGCTGCACAGTGCCTCTCTGGCACTCAGTCTTCCTGTACAACTGAAACTAAGTACCTTTTCACCAGTACCTTCCTGAGTCCTTCTCCCACCAGCCCCCAAACCACCACCCTACCTTCTGCTTCTACGAGTTTGACTATTTTAGATTCCCAGCACAGATGGGATCATGTAGCTTTGTTCTTCTGTGTTGAAACTATTTCATTTAGCACTTTGCAAATCAACTGCAAAACAAAATAAAACAACAGCAACAAAAAACCAAAACAAAATGAAACTAAATAATCTGATTAAAACGTGGGTAACCTGACTAGTTCTTTCTCCAAGATGACATAGAAATGGGGAATAGGCTCGTGAAAAGGTGCTCAACATCGCTAAATGTCAGGGAAAATGCAAATCCAAACTAAGAGCTCTCATCTTATACCTGTCAGGATGACTATTATCAAGAAAACAAAAGACAACAAGTGTCAGCGAGGATGTCAGTGAGAATGTAAATTGGTATAGTGGCTATGGAAATTGGTAAGAAGATTCTGCAAAATGTTAAAAATGGAACTACTGGAGGATTCAGATGTCCCACTTTTGGGTATATCACCAAAAGAACTGAAGTCAGGATTGTAAAAGACACCTGTGCTCCTCGATTCATTGTGACATCATTTGTAAGAGCAAAAACATGGAAGAAACCTGCATGTCACTGACAGACGAGTGGACAAAGACAATGTGGCATATACATGCACTAGGAGATTATTCAGCCTTACAATAACATCTGCTCAAACCTCAGTGAACTGGGTGGATGTTATGCTAAGGGGATTTTAATGTGTAGCAAAATTGGGGGGCCTTTAAAGTGGGAGGGGGTAGGAATGAACGTTTGCTTTATTGTGGTTCTCACACTTGAGTGAACAGAACTTGCGCTTGAATCAGTCCCCGAGCGATGCTGGTGGTTGGGACTGTACCTCTGAAGAGTCGGGTCTGGCTTTCCCACTTACGGACTGTGTGATCCGGAACGTGTCACTTGGTCTTTAAGAAACCTGTCACTGTGTTCCTAACACAAGGACAGCAGTGGTGATTGTGTCTGGGGTTACCGAGTGGGTGAAATGAGATGAGCTTGCTAACTGCTCAGCACAGCGCCTGAGCCACGGGAAATGGGCGACCCAGGGTGGGTTTTATTGGGATGTTTCCTCAACTGGGGTTTTGGCAGATCTTCCTTATGTTCCATCTGCTAGCTGCTGAATGCATTAAAGTGAGTTTCTCCTCCTGGAGTCTCTTAAAGCTTTCTGGAATGGGAGATGGAGGTCGCCTTGCTGCACTACGAGCACTCCCGGCCCAGCAGGAAGGGTCCGCCCCGGGTGCAGGTGGGTGCCGCCCACGCTGTCCTTGCTCTTCAGTCAGATGTGGGTGGTGTGGGCTGTGACAGAGGACTGCTCTCCTGTCCGGGCTCCACATGGTCCTCACGCCACCCTGCGCTACATTCCACACACATTAGTGCACTGAGCTGTGGACGTCACCATGGAAACCAAACTATCCAAGGAGATGAGATGGCCTTGGAAACCACAAAATGTGTCTCCCAAAGGGAGCTGTGGGTTTCTACACTACTTTTTCTCATTTAATTTGCCCGGAACTCTCTTGTGTGGATATTAACTTCTCTCTCCCATATCCTAGAGGAGGGGGCTATAGACAGCCTCTCCAGGAGGGAAGGGACTCTCCTGTTTCCCAGGCTCTGACCACCAGGGGATTGCTGCACATGCGTTGGTGCTGCTACCTGTTCCTTCCTAAGCCCTCAGCCCGCAAAAATACACCCATGGGTGTTTATCCCTTCGGGGCCTTGCCAGGCTAAGTCCCAAGGGATTTTGGTACTTTATCCGAGGGGGGAGGTAGAGTGATACTAGTCTAGCTAATCTTTACTACTTCCATGTTCTTCGAGGGCAAAGCACCTGCATTTCCTTTGTTACGGCTTGGAAACCCCAGCACTGGAGAGAAGGCATGCTTGGGACTGGCCCAGAGGGTGGGAGGCAGGGGCCAGTTCGCTCCCTTCCAAGCTCTGTTGGGCAGGTGGACTCCTGTCCGTGCCGGGGTGAGTGTCTGGCTCTGTTCTCCCTGCATGAAGAGCTGAATGAGGCACACGCTCAGGGAGTGATGCGGAATGGAAATGCGGGGTGGTCCTCTCCCAACTGCTTACACATAAGGGTGCATCCCAGGGCAGTCAGTGGGCCTGCCCACAGACCCAGAGGACGCTGATGGCACGACAGGGCCCAGAACCCCAGACCCTGCCATCCTGCCCCATCAGTGCACCTTCCTCGACAGACATCTGTCCCATTGGCTCAGTACCTGTTGCTCTTGCTTGATGTTAATCTGGTGCCTCCATTGTGATTGATTCTGGCAGCTCCCTGGAGAGGGTGCTGTGGTGGGGCTCAGACAGCCTGCTTGAACCCATGCTCTTTTGGTACCTTCTAGAGAACAGTCCATGCAGGAATTGTGCTAAGTGCTTTAAGTAGCGATGTGGCACTTTAAGACTCTTAATTTGTGAAGGTGCTTATTAGAACTTCCAATGTGCAAATCAGAGAGGTAAACAAACTTGCCTAGGCTCACACAGCAGGCAAGTGGCCGAGCGAAGTTGGTTTAGTATTCATATTCTTCACACATTATACTGTGTCCCTCTGGGCCATCAGAGACGAGGGCAGGTTCAGACTCAGACAGGAAGCAGACCCAGACAAAAAAATTGTCACCCACTCCCCCTAAACCTTTGTTAAGTGTTTGGTTTTCCGGAAAAACACAATTGCTTAGGTCTGCATCTTTTTTCCCCCCTCCAGTCCTGGGGCTCAGCCCTGGGCTTCATGCAAGCTAAGAGAGTGCTCTACCACCGAGCTCCACTCGCAGCCCCAACTAGAATTGCTTAGAAACAGGCCTAGATGCCGCTATGGCTAAAGCTGTGCTATAACTAACACTGACGACAAACGTGAATGAGAAAATCCAGTTAAGTATGTGTGTATTAAGTATATTATGTATTATTTCAGTTGTGAAATAACTAGTGATTTGAACTTTTCACTGTCAATGTACCATCACTAGGTGGTGTTTTCAGTACGCTTGTGAGTGTTTCCATTTGCACAGATTCTCCATGTTTGTGGTTTCCTTCCTCCTGGAGCTTGTGCAGGAAAGGAGAGAGGAGTTATTTTTAATTTGGCCACCGAACGTACATCTGAGTCTCCCCTTCCAGCAGCTAAGCCTGGATGTTCTCTCCACAGGGTGTTAATTACCTGGCCCTGGGAATGGCTAGACGGACCATTGGGGTGGACCTGGCTGCCCTGCCTCCAGCTGCATGTGATTACTGGCGAACCCAGCAGGATGCAGAGAGTTCAGCAGGGCGCATCCTCCTTCTCAATAAACTCAGACATGGGTCCTGGGTAACTTGTTAAACACATTTATTGATTTTTTTTTGACAGTAACCAAACACAGTGAGTGACCATTATAAACAAGAAAAGAAAGGCATTCGTTTGTACTTTGTGAGATCTGGCTGCACCTGGAGAGAAAAAGACACCCCTTTCCCAGGAATTGACGAGGCAAAGTGCATTCCTCCACGGGAGCATCACAGGGGGATGGCAGTTTTGAAATGCAAGAGATCTGTCGCCTGCTACATCAGGCTGAAGCTCACCTCGTATGAATGATCAAGCCATGGAGTGGAATTAAAGTTATACTTGCTTAGCAAATGCATTCCCGATTGCCACAAACTCAGTAAAACTGGCTGCAGTGAACAAAACATGGAGATGGAAGAACAAGTGAAATCAAAGGATGGAGTTGCGTGGAGCCAGGGCTTAGCCTGGAAGGAGGGAGAACAGACCAAAGCCGGAAAAATGAAATTAACTCGTTAAATACATTTATTGAGCTGTTAACAGTAACCAAACACAATGTATGTATGACCTTTGGAAAACAAACAGCAAATGGATCAATTCTGATCTTGGCAAATCCCACTACAGTTATGTGACAAAGAGGGAAATAATTCCATTTCTTTATAGTCTGCGGTGGTATATATACAATGTGTAGCTCTTCAGTGTCTGTCCTTTGTTTTTTCTTTTTTTTTTTAATTGTTGAGTAAACAGAAGAATCATAAGCTAGAAATAAGTGTCCTTGGTCAGCTTTGTCCTGGTTTACCTGTCACCAGCATCCTCAGAGGATCCTAGGACACTGTGGAGATGACTTGAAACAAAGTCCACTTGATACTTTCAGAGCTGTGCTTTCCCCTCTCTCATTTCAAAGAATTTTGTATGTACAAAGAATGAAAAGTCTCACTGGGTAGATTTCTTAGTTCAGGAAAACGGTATCAAAATTGTAATCAGGTTAACTGGTTATTTTCTTCTAAGACTTCTTATGAATGAGCCTTTTGTGTCTGAAGTTTGACTTTCCATCATGGAGGTTGTATGAATGTAGGTATGTTCACACGTGTGTGTGTGTGTGTGTGTGTGTGTGTGTGTTTGGGAATTGTGTGTAACAGATGCATTCCTCTGCCATGGTTTTGTACACACTTTTCATGAAGAAGGGGCCAATCCAAAGAGTGAATGAGGCTTGGAGGAAGGAAGGAGAGAGAAAAAGAAGAAGGGGAACATTCTAGGTTATGTCAATTCACAGTTGTAGCATTTCACTGAGGTGGGATTCTTCTTGGCTTAGTTCCTTACTTGAGGAGCCATTCATTTACTGGAAGAAGAAGAAACAAAACCATATACACACAACACAAAACAAGGCACAACTGAATTAATTTATACACAGTTTGGGGGCCGTACTCCAAAGTGGAAGGGCTGTTTTATAAGTTTCTGCTTACTTATCTGCTTACTTATCTTCCAACTTCTTTCCCTATGACCCTCGCGATGTGCTGTCCAATATGGTAGCCACTAGCCACATATAGGTACCACAAAGGTAAATGAATTAAACAAAATTAGTTGTGGCATCAAACCAGCCATACCTCAGACGTTCAATAGCCACACGATGGCTAGTAGCTGCTGGGTTGGACGACACAGTTATATAGACTGTTTTTGTCAGCACAGAAAGTTCTAGCTGATGGCTGGTCTAGACTAGACTGAGCAAACTTCAGCCCACAGCTCGAATCCAGCACATTTCCTAGATTTTGTAAATAAAGTTTTATTGGAACCCTACTGACCTATGTATTCACACATTGTCTGTGGCTGATTCCAAGCTGCATCGTTAGAGTATGACAGAAACTGAATGGCCCACAAAGTCTGAGATATTTGCTCACGGTCCCGTTAGCAAACAAAGCATGCCAGCTCCTGGTCTGGACCATGAACTCTGTATAGTTAGGGCCATATCTATCTGCATCACCCCTGTGTCACCACCACCCACCTTAGTGCCTGACACATTAGACACACACAATAATAATAAATACCTATTTTCCTACTAGCTGCAGCTGTGAGAGAGCAGGGAATCTGTAATGCAGGTGCTCTGCGAGTGTGTCTAGGAGCGAGAGAAGAATGAGGGAGTGTGGGGGAAGGAGGATGGATGAGGCGAGGGGTGGGGGCAGCAGGGGCCTTTGCTTCTAAAGCTGCCTCGTAGCAACCACAGCTCCTGTGTGTGGGGAGCACAATGGTCTCACAAAGGGCTTCCTCACCGTGCTCTTATCTGTCTCGCACATTGAGTTCTGAAGTAGATGGGGACAGGGATGGTCAAGATGCCAGGCCCATAGGGTAAGCGACCGGTTGGGCATGCACGACTTATGAGAAGCGGGTCTGGAGCTCAGGTGTCCTGCCTTCCAGTCCAGGACATCTCCGAGACCCTGTGCTGCCTCTGCCTCCCTTTGCCACAGCTGGGACTTCACCCAGTGATTGACAGACACTTCCTGTGCGGAAGGGAGGCGAGAGGGCTGGGTCTGGACTGGAGGGTTACAGGAGAGAGGTCCTCCTATGCGTCCCTTTCCTGGGACAAGGACCTGTTCACACACTGTGTCACCTGGTTGCATCCAGACAGCCTGGCATCTGGCGCATTTGCTCTCCTAGATGATACATAACCCAAAACTAATGCTCCTTGTTGTCCTGTTTTAGCAGACATCCTTGGAAAACCAGCCTTTCTGGGCTCTTTTTAAAAATGGCAATAAAAAGGGCCGTCTTGCTTGAATCAGAGGGGTGCAAAGATTTCGTAAATGTGGCATCAAACCTTCAGTATATACCCCACGCATGAAACCTTTGCGTGCTTGCCACCTTGCTCTGGCTGTAAAGGAGGCGTTGCAGACAGAAGTACCATGCAAGTGGGCGGGGCGATCTCGCCCTCCTTCCATGCAAGAGCCCGGGGCTTTCAGAGCAGGTCTGAGCAGAAAGGGGAACCCTAGCCCCGCCCCTGTGCCCCGGGCAGCACCCACCTCTGTACTGCAGCTTCTGGGCTCGGTTGTTTGGACAGTCCTTCCCCTGTAGGCTGAAGTTGATGTTGGTGCGGATGCAGCGGCTGTTGAGTGGCTGCACGGGCCTGAAGTTGTCACTCATGCTCAGAAAGATCTGAGAGGGCTGATTCTGGCTGAGGAGGCGTAAGGAATGCATCTGCGGAGAGAGGAGAGCTGTGAGAGACAAGCATCCCCTGCCGTGCCGGACCCTGAGTGCTTCCAAGTCTGGGGGGAGCTGGCCTCCAGCCTGCTAGTTCTCGTGCATCTCTGAACATGTGATTTACTCTGCGCTCTGGTGTGCCAGCTGTCAGAGGGAGAAATCCAGCTGGCTGCTCAATGGGACTCCTGCTTGCTGCCACACGTGTATTTCCCTGACACTCGGACGGGGATTTACCCGGACTGCGACCTTGCCTCCAGGGCTCAGAGCTAAACTAGACCGGATGGATTCAATTCCTTTTGTGAATGTCCAGGCTTGTTCCACCCAAGGACTGTGAGGCAGAAGAAGTCGCCCACAGGAGAGAAGGGAGAAGGGAATGTGCAGT
>PVJO010005940.1:0-93536 GCA_004026905.1 Hystrix cristata
CCTGGGAAAGGGCAGGAAATGTGGTATTTACACAAAATGGAGTACTACTCTGCCATAAAGAAGGGTAAACTTGAGTCATCTGTAGGAAAATGGCTGCACCTTGAGACCAAATGGTAGGTGAAATAGACACACGAGCTTAAATATCACCTGGTTTCTTTCATATGAGAAACCCAAAATATAAATAAAGAGCAAAATAAAAGACAGACAAGAGGTTGGGGATTTAGCTCAGTGATAGAGCACTTGCCTAGCAAGCACAAGGCCAAGTTTGATCCCCAGCACCACAAAACAAAACAAAACAAAAAGGCAGATGACAGGAAACAGGGAGACAGATCTTTTGCAAATGGAAAGGGACCAAGAGATGGAGGGAGGGGAATAAATAGAAGTAAGACGTGTATATACCTCCCTAAAATGGATGTAAACAGTACGTGCTGCAAACACATCCCAGTAAGCAATAATTTAAAAAAAAAAAAAAGGATGTGGGGAAGAAGGCCTGATACTGAAATGAGAAATAAAAAGAAAAAACAAAAACAAGGAGCAGGAGAGCGTGTCAGGAAAGGAAATCCAGAGGAAAGCGTGTGCAGGCTGGAGAACAGGAGTGGAGGCCCTCTGCGCAACGGCAAGCTCGCTAGCGACCCCCATTGGGTGCTGAGGCCAGGAAGGTACCTGTCAGGGGCGAGTCAGTGCCCTTGATGATGCCGCTCTCCTCCTTTCCTGAGGCCTGCTGCTGCTGCTGCGCAGCCAGGGCCGTGAGCTGGGCCGACTGCTTGATGAGGGACACGCGGTAGAAGTAATTCCTCCAGAATACCTCCTCCTTCACACTTTGAGAGACACAAGCACACGCTGCGTGAGACGACACATCTGCTGTGTAGATCTGACCCAGGCCTTGCACCAGCTCAGCGAGTGCTCACTGCTGAGGGACCCTTCCTTTTCTTTCCTTTCTTGGTTTTTTGAGACATGGTATCACTCACTATGTAGCCCAGGCTGGTCTTGAACTTCTGGTGATTCTCCTGCCTCAGCCTCCCAAGTGCTGAGGTTACAGGGGTGCACCACCACACCCAGCTGACAGTTTGGTTTCTACAGTGCTGGGATGGAACCCAGGGCCTCAGACTCTAGGCAAGCACCTAGCTATACCTCCAGCTCTTTGGGAGGTGGTTGATAAAAAGACTAAAGTGAGGGCTGGGGATAAATCCAGTGGTTAGAGTGTTTGCCTAACAAGTACAAAGCCCTGAATTCGATCCCCAGCACAAAACAAAACAAAACAAAAAAAAAGACTGAAGTGAGCCAGGTGTGGTAGCACATGCCTGTAATCCCAGCACAGACGGAGGCTGAGGCAGGAGAATCACAAGTTCAAATTCCCTCCTGGGCAACTGAGACCCTGTGTCAAATTATAAAAAGAGCTGGGGCTGTAGCTTAGTGCTGCCTGGGTTCAATCCCTTGTACTACAATGCTCCCCACAAAAAGTGAAGTGTCCTTGTCCTTCCCAGGAGGTGGCCGGCTGCCTAAGGCCACTTTGCATTCCCTGCTTTCAGAACTGCCCTGAGTGGCCCAGCAGTGTGCTGTGTTGCCATGGCAACTTAGAGGCACTGCTCCGTCGATTCACAGAAACCACCATTCAGGCTGCTTTCTTTCTGAGCCCAGCTCTCTCCATGTGAGAGGAAGTGGACAGAGGCACACTGAGAACTGTCGCATGTGGCCTCCAGGAAAGTTACCATGTGGATGACAATGCAGGCTCTGAGGAACCCCTGGGAAAGGAACGGAGTGAGCGCTCCACGTCGACCTGATGACTTCCGCTCACCCGGGCCCGTCCAAAGGCAACGGCACAGCGGGATGGGACAAGGACATGGAACTCCCTGCTGCCCTCAGCCTGTGGCCCCAGAGGGGACTGTGCCACACCAGCAGGGCTGTGGGCTATGTGCAGAAATTCAGAAGAAGCACTTGGTATTCTACTGAGTTCCCAGATAAGGCTGCTTTCTGTGCAGACAGAGTGGCCATAAGGATCCAAGATGCACACCTGTGTGTGCAGGGAAAATTCAGAAACTCTGTATTTCTGTGATGGTGAGCATCATTTTTCTTTTCTTTTTTGCAGCACAGGGACTAAAGTGACGGAGCCCAGGGCTTGTATGTGTTAGGCAATCTCTCTCCCCGGAGCCACATCCCCAGCCTTCTGGTTTTTTGTTTTGGGGGTTTTCTGAGATAGGGTCTCGCTAAGACACTAAATTGCTCAGGCTAGGCTTAAACTTTAGATCCTTCTGCCTCCACCTCCCAGAGGGCTGGGATTACAGGCGTGTACCACCATGCCCAGCCATTACGGAAATTTTTAAAAATATAAAAGTAGAGAGACTAGAACCATGAACTTCATGTAACAGTGACCTAACTTCCACATTTACTGGCATAGTCCTGTCCCCTGTACACCTGCTTTTCTGCTTCTTTTTGACAGGGTCTTGCTATGTAGTTCAGGCTGGCCTCAAATTTGCCAGGATTCTCCTGCCTCAGCCTCCCGAGTGCTAGGATTACAGGCATGCCACACCATGCCCGGTGTCATCCATAATATTTCACTAAGTATTTCTGACAGTGTAACCATAATTTCTAAATCCTTTTTAACAAAATTAGCAGCCAGAAACTGGAATTATATTAAAGGGCTCATCATGTGACAAATCAGAAATACTAATCACCAAACAGCAATTCTCCAAAGTTTTCAGAAATCTAAACTTGCTGTCAGCAGAGTGAGAAGGTCTAGAATAGTCAGTAATAGAAACTGTGGCTGCCATATTCTCACCAGCTGTGACCAGAGTCACAGCTCAAGGCCTGGTGACACCAGTGGCCTTAGAGTTGACGGAGCGGCAGGGAGGAAGCTGCCGGGCCCAGAGACTCGGTGCTCTTCCCTGGGGTCTGTATGCAAAATGGGCATGACCTCCAAGGGCTACGGTGACAGAGCTTCAGACAAACACACAGACACAGACACAGACACAGACACAGACACACAGACACACAGACACACACACCTACACTCGAACTGTCAGGGGTCAATTCCTAGGGTTGTGTGAACAAAAATGCAGTAAAGGAATAGATGGCATATTTTTTGTTTTGTTTTGTAGCACTGGGAATCAAACCAGGGCCTTCTCACTGAGCTACATCCTCAGCCCTTTTTGAGACAGGGTGTCACTAAACTGCAAGGCTGAACTCAACCGACAATCCTCTTGCCTCAGCCTCCAAAAGTGGGGGCCTTTATTTGGGGAGACACAGGGGAGACCTGTAGTTTCCACTGGCTTAATTAAAGGAGCACAGCTCCTCCTCCCCATCCCAATGTTCTACCCCAGCGTCCCCAGCCACCTCCATGGACCTTCTCTGATGCAGGGCACACAGCCAAGGCCCTGGGGTGAGGACAACACCGCCATGCATGGGCACACTTACAGTTTGGGAACCAGGGCGAAGCGCATCTTGCTCAGCAGCTGGTCCTCTTCCAGCATGACCAAGGCTACGGGGTACATCTGATCAAAGTCAAAGTGGAACTGCACGCCAGCCGGAGGGTCGCGAAGGAAGTTCCTCTTGTCCTGTGATGAATGGGGAGAAAGACAGGGGAAGAGCACAAAATACAATTAACAGGTCACCACGTAGCTTGCCTTGGACAAATACTGGGTTCTACTGGCAGCCTTCAGCCTCGGAGTGTACTGAACTGCCAGTGAGCCACTTGCTGCACGGGTTTGCCAACGCTCACCAGGATGCAGCTTCCTGGGGCCCAGCAGCCCAAGCATGGGACTGGCTCAGTGCAGAGCTGGAAATCATGCAAGTACGCATTTGTGTCAGTGGATACCTGCAGGTAGGGTACTGCTGCCAGCTGTCTTTGGTAATCAGAAACACAAATCCCTGATTTTCTTTTTTTTTAAGGTGTTGGGGATCGAATTCAGGGCTTTGTGCTTGCCAGACAAGCGCTCTGCCACTGAGCTAAATCCCCAGCCCTGATGTGTTCATTCCTAACACATCCAAACACTTAGAAAGTGGCACAGAAGCACACAGGTGTGCAAAGGTAAGGTTCTAGCGACAGACACAGCATGACAGGGCCTCTGCAAGATACTCACAGCAGATAAGGCCAGGATTTGTTGCTGAATGGTTTCCTCGTCATTACTATCAACCCACGGGGGCATGGCTGCTTCTGGAGTTTTCAACAGCAAAGAAGAAAGGAGAAAAAGCCATCACAATGGTTGCATTGCGATCTCTGCTTTCAGAGGATAAGTTTCTACACGACCATTGAAAACAGCAATGTATCAATATGTTCCACATATGACCCTCCAATGACCCTACTTGAATGACACACTAGAGAAATTGGACCTTAACCAGGTGATCAACAGCAACATCACCAGCAGGAGGACACTGCGGGCCTCCAGACATGCCATCCTGACAAGGGTATAACACATCATCAACCAGGTGGCATTCTGGCTGAGAATGTATAATATGAATCTAGTCGCAGGGACATAGCAGACAAAGTCTAAATGCGGGGGAGTCTATTAAAGAAAAGAAGGGGCGTGGTGGTGCACACTTGTGATCCCAGCAATTTGGGAGGCTGAGGCAGGAGAATCACAAGTTTGAGCCCAGCCTGGGCAACTTAGGAAGACCCTGTCTCAAAACATAATGCGTGCTTGGGCGAAGAGGATGACCACCCCGATAGAGGAGGACCTTTTCCTCGGTCATGGGTATACAAGTAGCTATGCTCCTTGCTAGAACCTCCTAACAAGCTCTCAAAACGTAAAATAAGGGGCTGGGGATATAGCTCAAGTGGTAGAGCACTTGCCTAGCAAGTGCAAGGCCCCGAGTTTGATCTCCAGCACCAAAATAAATTAAATAAATAAAAAACCCCTGTAAACAAAGGGCTGGGAATGTAGCTCAGTGCAAAAGCCCTGGGTTAACGCTCAGCAGCATTTTAAAAAAAAAGCCTGAGGCAGGAGAATCCAGGAGTTGGAGGCCAGCTGGGCAACACAGCTCGACTCCATCTCGAAAACAAACAAACAAAAAAAAAACCAAAACAAGATAACTGATTAGGAATGAGAGAAGGGCTTGCAGGAGTGAAGGTGACTGAAAGCAAGTGACAAATCAGGAGCAATAAATAAGAAAGCTGAAGCTGGATGTAGTGGCACAGGCCTGTAATCCCAGCACTTGGAGGGCTGAGGAGTTTGAGGTCAGCCTGGCTACAGAGTGAGACCTATGGCAGGGCTGGAATCCAATCCTCAATGAGCAGGAACTAAACGCTGGGGACAGAGCCTGTGTGCTTGGGGCCCATGGGACAGAGATGACTACATCTCAGCACTGTAGCCCCACGCCAGACAACACTCGGCAGCCCCAGAGAGGTGACCCATGGCTTCCCATGCTGACTTGGAAGCCCATCTGGGTCTAGAGTGGCCAGTGGTACGTGGGAATGGGGTGGGTCTTCTCTCTCACCATCCCTTACCCTTGGCTGCCGAGGCCCAGCCGAGGCCCAGGTCCTGGTGTGGGGGAGACCACCCTGTCACCCACTGCTCTGATGCCGCTCTCAGGGTAACCGGTACCCTCCCGGCAAGGACGCTCCTCAGTTATGTTCTCTCTAAGGCCAGCCTCTTTATTCAGCAGACAGGATAAGCATTTCCCAGGGTCACTGTGGCTACGACACAAAGCCAGGGCCAAGCAAGCAAGCTGCACTGAGCCGCACACAGGCCCCTGCTGCTCCCCTCTTGTGGTTGCTATGACCAGGCCTCCCTCTCAGGGTGACTCACATGGCCACTGGACTCCCCTGGAAATCCTCCCCTCCGGTCTGCCATTGCTTCTTTCTCCTAGCCGGCCTTCCTCGTGGGGACATGGGCAATGACTTTTTTGTTATTAACGTCTCTTTTTTTTTTTTTAGACAGAGTCTTACTATGTACTTCAGGCCCACCTGGAACTCAGGATGATCCTCCTGCCTCAGCCTTCTGAGGGCTGGGATTACAGATGTGTGCCACCACATCTGGCTTCATTCTTTCTTTAAACCCTGAAGATTTGTGGGTTTATCTCCCCAACTAGTCTGTGTACTACCCAAAGGAGGATAGATGTTATGTGCACTTTCTTTTGGGCCTTCTGTGTGCAGGGCAAGTGCTCTGCCACCTAGCCGCTCTCTCTCCCAGTCCCATCTACACCTCTGTATTCTCAGAGACTGCAAGTGGGTCTAGCACCCAACAGTTTTTCTTTTTCTTTTTTTTTTTTAATATACATATATACATATATATATATATATTTTTTTTTTTTGGTGCTGGGAATCGAATTCAGGGCCTTGTGCTTACAAGGCAAGCACTCTAACCACTGGGCTAAATCCCCAGCCAAGCACCCAACAGTTTTTCTGACAAAATGTGACAGGTTAATTAAGACAAATCGGTACCAAAAAAAAAATAAATAAAAAAAAAAAGACAAATCGGTATCATACCAGACTTCTTTGTATGTTGTTGCTCAACAAATTTTTTCTGCTCCTTCTGAAAGTCTCCTATGATTGTCTGTTAAAAAAATACATTAAAGTTTAAAAAAAAACCCATAAAGAGTCAAATTCTTTTGAAATGTTTACTATATGAATTACATTCAAGGTTGTTAAAAGTCTATTTGAGATACTTTATTCATTCTTTGTATAAAAAGGCTAAAAAACTGATACTTTTCCATATACAACCTCTTTTATGGCACATTCTTTCTTCAAATACAAAAATAAAATGGGCTGAAAGCTGAACTTTTATATTAGTACCTAAAACAATAAAAGACAGGCCAAGTCTCATTCCAGGAAGAGTACATACAACAAAGATCTCTAAATAACAATGTATCTATGGCTTATTTGATGACCTCTTTAGTTGAAATAATTACCAAAGTCAATCAAATTCCCTAGGCCTGTGCTTTAGCAATAGAGACAATGAGCCAGGGGTGGTGGTGCACACCTGTAATCCCAGCTATTCAGAATGCTGAGGCAGGAGGATCACAAGTTCAAAGTCAGCCTGGGCAACTTGGTGAGAACTTGCCTCAAAATAAAAATATATAGGCTAGGATGTACACAGCTCAGTGGCAGAGCACCTCTGGGTTTGACTGCCAGTACCACCACCAAAAGAAAAAAAAATTTTTTAAATCAGATTAATATGATATCCTACTTAGGTTTTAAAATGTTCATAAGCAGGGGCTGGGGATTTAGCTCAGTGATTAGAGTGCTTGCCTTGCAAGCACAAGGGCCTGAGTTCGATCCCCGGCACCACCACAAAAAAAAAAAAAAAAAAAAAAAAAAAAAAAAAAAAAAAAAAAAAAAAAAAAAAAAATGTTCATAAGCAGGAATGACTGTTAGCTGGTAGTGAATTTCACGTTTCTAGTCCCAAAAAGATACTAATTTTTTACTTTACATACATGTTCGCAGTGCATGATTAAATTCACTGTGTAGAGTTGTTACTTGTATGTAACACACCTTGATTCTTTTCATTCCCCAAAGATATTGAAATGTACCTTATCAATGATGCCATCTATTTTTCCTTCTTCTACAGATTTCTTTATCGTCTGTGCTGTTTCAGCGACCGACTCGGTTATCTTTTTTGTGGCAGCACTTGCGAAGGTAAAGAGGTAGTCTGGAAGGACAGAGTCTATGTTTCATTTGGGTACCACATACTGCGCCCCCCCCACCCCACCTGGGGATCTGTTCCGGGACTCCTGAGCTCTGAGTCTGTGGCTGCGCAAGAGTCTGTGGCTGCGCAAGAGTCTGTGAAATGGGTGGTGTGTACGTGTGACTTCCACACGCCATCCCGTACACCTCACGTTACTTCTATATGGCTTACAGTACCCACTGCGAGGAAACGCTATGTAAGTGCTTGCTATGCTTCCTTGTTTTGGGATACAGAGGGCTGACTAGTTGTGATTTCTTTTCCCTTAAAGAGATCCTACAATAATCTAAAAGGAGGGCTGGTTCCCTGTGACAGGACTTGAAGTGAGGAATGGGAAGCAGTGGTGGTGCTTTCTCGAACTCCGCCAGCTCCCTGGGCTCTAAGCCTCTTTCCCAGATGGTGAGCGGGCCAAGCCCTCCCAGCTGTTTCAAACTCCTCTGCCTCCTGACTCTCCATTCTAATTTATCTCAGTAGGTAATCTCCCCTCCTACTTTACAAATAAGAACAAGGCTCCTTTATACCCTCCTTCCTTTCTATACCCCATGGAACCCACCTGTATTTTCTTTGCCTTCCTCCGTTTCAAACAACAATATCCCTCCCTTTCCAGATTACCTGGCCCCATGACAAATCTGGGACAATTCTGAATCAAGAAGTCTTGGCAAGCCCTCCGAGAAAGATGAATCCTTCTGAGCTAACAATAATGAGCAGATATGTGGAACAGGATTAAAAATGGAGACCCCAGCCTTCACCTTTGTAAATCAAACTGCAAACATACCTTTCTAAGCCCTAAGGAATGCCTTAGGGCCCAGCTCTACTGCACTGTAATGTAAAAGCTCAGCAGTAGACAAAGGCTACCCGAAGCCCACACTCACTGCCCACACCGGGCTCCAGGCAGAGACCGGAGGCAGGTCTGGAGCTGGCTGCTGGGTTCTCACTGGCAACTCGACTGTTCCCCCAGGAAACAGCCTCATCTTGGGGAAGTCTAGGGAGATTCAGCACCTGTGGACCGCCACAGCATTCTGCTAAGAGCAGCAGCCGAGCCTGGCACACCTGCTATATTCTCACTCTGCGTGGCATCACTTCCGGGAGTAAGAAAGGGGCAGCCTGCACTGGTGCTGGAGATGACTGGATCTCCAACTGCCCACAGTCTTTACCAGCAGTCTACCTGCTGGATGCAGTGATGCACATCTATAATCCCAGTACTGTAGGAGGCTGAGACAAGAGGACTGCAAATTCAAACCCAGCCTGAGTAACTTAGCTCAAAATTTAAAAAGGCTACAGCTCAGTGAAGACATAGCTCAGTGCAAAGGCCCTGGGTTCAACCCCCACCCAGTTCCATATAACAGTCTGCTTTCTCCCACGGGGTCTAGGGGCATTTCTGACACTACCACAGGATTCTACTTACTGCCCTCCCTCCTCCCAACTGGAGCCTACAGTGTACGAGCAGACAGAAATTCCTTAGTGTCTCTCAGAGCGCTGGGCATGTGCCACCACGTCTGGCTCAATTCTAAATTTTAAGACGCCAACTTTGATACCTGCCTTAGGATAGATGGAAATGGCTATTTTCTATGAAATCAAGTAAACATCTAGACCCTACTTTTCCTAACTTTGTCCCATTTTTATTCAGCCCAGCTACTTAATACTTGCCTCTAGAACTTAGTTGTATTTTTCTTGTGTGGGATTTGGAAGACTTGGGCTGAGATAATATACTGTCATGATTTGAGATTATGTTTGTTGTCCCTACCCCTCTACTCACAGTAAGCACTGTGAAAGGTCATCATAAGTACCTTTCTTACTGAAATATGTGCTTTTCCTCTCTACTCACCTCCCCCATTTCATAGATCCTTAAAGAAAGTTTGCTATATTTAACATTCAGTTCTCTCCCTTTTAATGCCCCTCCGCTTCAGGGCCTACCTCCTCAGACACCTGGACTATTTGAATCTGCCAGCATTTCCATGGAATTAGAATTTACTACAGCATGTTAACATTCTTTGTGCCTACCTCCTCCCACCCTACCAGACTGTAAACTCAAAAAGAGCTTCGAAATTAGATAGATCTAGGCTCAAATCCCACTTCTACCGCTTATTATCACTGTAAATTCGGCCCAGTAATTCTGGGCTTCTCTTCCCAACTCACTGGGGCTTTTTCTCCCCTTTTTCAGTACTGGGGCTGGAACCCAGGGGCGCTCTACTACTGAGCTACATTCCCAGCCCTTTACATTTTTTACTTTGATCAAGACAGGGACTCTCTAAATTGCCCGAGTGGGACTCAAACTTGGAATCCTCCTGCTGCAGCCTCCCTCAGGGGTGGGATTACAGATGGAGCTACGGTGCCTGGCTCTCACTGGGGGTGTTTAACAGGCGAGTTCCTAGGACATGCAGTACTTTGACCTGCACAGAGCAGGCATTCGTTGCTCTTTTCCCACCTTAAGGAAAAAAGTCCCACTGCACCTAAAAACACAAGACTGTGCGTTCAGTGCCAGTCAGTTGACAACACGCACTCCCCTAAGGGCAAAAGGGCACTTTTTCCAGCAACTCAAACTCATCAACGATCCTTGAGGATCGAGGGTGAAGGTAAAGGTGAAAACTGGCGGCTGAACAAAACAGATTCCTGGTTAAACACGAAGGGGCCGGATCGGACCGCTTTATTGCAGCCCTGTTTCCAAAGTGTACCAATTTTGCAAAGAGTAGCCGGTCAGCCGGAGTGGTGGCGCACGCCTGTAATCCCAGCAACTCGGGAGGCTGAGGCAAGAAGATCGCTCAAAATTCGAGGCCAGCCTGTGCTACTCAAGGCCAGCTTAGACTACATAGCGAGACCCTCTGAAAAAAACAAAAAACACAAACCATAACACAAAAAAAAGAGTGGCACGCCACCAGGAACTTCAAAGGCACAGGATCTGCCTGCTAGATGACACGCCTTCTTCTCCTGTCCTCCACTCGCCGCAGCCAGTCTGCCGCACCCCGGAGGCGCCGCCGGCGCCGCCCACCCCACCCTCCGTCCCGGCGGCCGGTCGGACTCACTGCCGAGGCCTCTGGCCTGGTGGAGGACCTCCGGGTTCTCGGGCTGCTGCTCCTCCGTGGCCTCCACCGCCGTCTCGGAGCGCTGCTCGGGCGTCGTGTCACCAGCTGAGGGCTCTCCGTCCGTCGCCGGCGACTGCAAGCCAAACCAAGTACTTAACCCTCGGAACATTCTGCCCGCGGGGCCGCCGCCGCGGTCCCGCTCCCGAGCCCCTCACAAACGCTGCCTGCCAGGCAACCGCCTCTACGCGCCTCCCTCAGAGATTGCCGGAAGCCAAGGCTACTGCTCGGCTGACGTCAGCTCGCTCATTGTGACCCCGCCCGGCGCGTGCGTCACTTCCGGCAAAAGTCCCGCCCCCACCCGTGTTGATTATGACTATTGGGTTGTGCGCGTGGAAAGGGAACAAAGTGCTTTCCCCGCATAGCCACGCCTCGCCCCGCCCCTTTCTCCTTTCCCAGGCTTTGTAGGTGACTGATCTGGGCATGCGCGTGCCGGCTTTGTCACAGCGCTTTGTCACAGTCTCTTTTACGTTGTTGTTATTGTTGTTTTAAATCTATTTTTATTTTTTCTATTCCTATTTTTCCCTATGTTTCTTTTCTTTTTCTTTTCATTATTTTTTCTTTTTATACTTTTTCCTATTTCCTTTTTGTTTTTCTTTTTTTTGTAAACAAGTTAGAGCCCTACCCCTCTGGCCTAGGAGATCGGCGGTGTAAGGAGACTTTTGGGAGGAGGAAGCTTTTTTAGGGGAACTTCTGTAGGCACAGGGGCCCCTTAGGTAGGTAAAAGATAGGATGAAGGCCTCCTTGAGCTTTGTTAGAAGTTAGTGGTGAGGGGCTGGGGATTTAGCTCAGTGGTTAGAGCGCTTGCCTAACAAGTGCAAGGCCCTGAGTTTGATCCCCAGCACCAAAAAAAAAAAAAAAAGTTAATGGTGAGACTTATTGAGGGTTTTTTTTTTTTTTTTGAGAGAGTGTCTTTTTTTATATCGTTCAGGCTGGCCTTGAACTCACTATGTAGTCCAGGCTGGCCTTGAACTCGCAGCCTGCATCAGCCTCCCCAAGGCTGGACTTATAGGCATGTGCCACCACACCCGGCTGCTGTTTTTTTTTAATTTTAATTTTTACAAGTACATGTTTTCAGTATAAATGATTACATTCGTTGCGGGGAAAAGTATGTGATATTTAAACTTGTGTGTCTGATTTATTTCACCTAACATTAAGGTCATTTTACGATTGTCACTTAGCAGTTTGGCTGGGTGAGTCAGTCTTTGCAGGTCCAGCTGGGCTGGGCCTGCGCTGAAATAATGTCTTAGCCTCCTCCTGAACCCAGGTCAGAACTAAAGTCTCCAAATCCAATTTACAGGGAGGAGAGAAGACAGGAAGGTGTTACCACGGGAGTCTAGGCCTCTAGGACCCCCCAGGACAAAAGGACCTGGTTTCTTGCAATAAATTGCAAGGAAGGGATGAGAGTGGGTGCAGGAACCCGGGAACAGAAGAGACTTACAAGAGGTAAACCATGGCTGCATGTGCATTTTATTTTGAACCTAGTTCAGAAAACACATTGAGGGCTGGGAATTTGGCTTAGGTGGTTAGAGTGCTTGCATAGCAAGCACAAGGCCCTGAGTTTGATCCCCAGTACAAAAAAAAAAAAAAAGAAAGAAAAAGAAAACACTTTGAGAAGAGATTACCATGTTTACAACCAGAAACTTGGGCACTACAGTCAATGCAATTCAGGAACTGGGAAATTAAAAGAGTTTTGAATTGTGGTAAAGTACAAAATTTTACCCTTGTAACCATGATTAAAGTATACAATTCAGTAATGTGAAGTACATTCACACCATTGTGCAACCAATCTCCAGAATGGCTTTTCATCCTGCAGAGCAGTCCGTACTTAGTAGACAACATGGCCTCATTTCCTCTACCTTGGTCCCTGGCAGCCACTGTTCTCCTTTCTGTTTCTATGGGTCTGGGGCTGGGGATTTAGCTCAGTGGTTAGAGTGCTTACCTAGCAAGCACAAGGCCCTGAGTTCGATCCCCAGCACCACAAAAAAAAAAAAAAAAAAAAGGAAAGTTCTCTCCTACACCCGTGTCTTCAAGTGTTTTACTTATTTTATCTTCCAGAAGGTTTAACATTTCTGTTTTAATGTTTAGATCGTTGATCCATTTTGATTTTAATTTAGTATATGGTGAGAGATAAGGGTCCAATTTCGTTCTTCTACAAACCAATAACCAGTTTTCCCAACGCCACTTGTTGAATAGGCTATCTTTCCTCCAACATATGCTTTTGGCTCCTTTGTTGAAGATTAGGTAATTGAATATGTCTGGGGAGGTTTCTGTACCCTCAGTTCTGTTCCATTGATTCATGTGTCTGTTTTTGTTCCAGTACCATACCATTTTTTATCACTGTTGCTTTGTAGTATTGCTTGAAGTCTGGTATTGCTATGCTGCCTGCTTTGCTCTCATTGCCCAAAATTACTTTTCCTATTTGGGGTCTCTTCTGGTTCTGAATTTTAGGACTGTTTTTTCTAGATTTTGATTGGGACTGCAGTGAATCTGTATAAATGTTTTGGTAGTATGGCCATTTTTATAATATTGGTTCTCTCTATTCAGGAGCAAGAGACATCTTTCCATTTTTTGATGTCTTCTTCAATCTCCTTTCAGATTACTGTGGTTTTCTTTGTAGGAGTCTTTCACTTCCTTGGTTAGATTAATTCCTTGTTTTTTGGTTTTTGAGACAGGGTCTCCTTATGTAGTTCAGACTGGCTTTGAATTCACTATGTAGGCCAGGCTGGCCTCAAACTAACAGTGATCCTCCTGACTCAGCCTCCCGAGTGCTGGGATTACAGGTGTGCACCACTGCACCCAGCTCGCTTTAACACTTTAACCAGTTTAACATTGTGCAAACATGCTTTAACATAGAACAGACAGACAGACAAGCATACACAAGATTATTACATTTAAATTAGAGTGAACTCTTGGGTGACGTGTTCTTCTGTGGCTAGCGGCAACTGAGCCTGTGCGGGGTGAAATGGAGCTTGAGGCCATGATCAGGTACACCAGCCCTGTCAGCCCAGCTGTCTTCCCCCATCTGACCATGGTGCTCCTGGCCATTGACATGTTCCTCATCACCTGGTTCTTCATCTGCGAGGTCACCTCCACCAAGTACATGTGGGACATCTGCAAAGAGCGCCTCATCTCCCTGGTGGCCTTGCTCTTCATGGGCTTTGGTGTCCTCTTCCTTCCTGCTTTGGGTTGTCATCTACATATGAGTCCCTGGGGTACCTCCAGGCAGCTTCACTAAATCCCTGCTTTTGTAAATTAACTTTTTGACTATTGTTATAAGTGTCCCACCTGCTGCTCACAATAAAGGTAGATGTGTGACAAAAATAAATAAATAAATAAGTAAATAAATAAGAATGCTGTCTCAGATGTATTTGGCTAAGTTGAACTACAATAACAGTTTTACAGTTTTTAGATTTGTGGGGCTGGAGATTTAGCTCAGTGGTTAGAGTGCTTGCCTTGCAAGCAGAAGGCCCTGAGTTCGATCCCCAGCACACACACACACACACAAAAAAAGACAGGTTTTAGATTTTTGTTTTGTTTTGTTTTGGTACTGGGGATTGAACTCAGGGCCTTCTGCTTGCAAGGCAAGCACTCTAACCACTGAGCTAAATCCCCAGCCCAGATTTCAGATTTGTAACTACTCAGATAATGCAACCAGTCAAATAGACTAGTCAGAACTTTTTATAGGTCAACTAACAGAGATCTCTTATAGTAAGAATCAGAAGAAAAAAAAAACTTTTAGGCCCATGAAAGCAATGATGTCTTTAAAATGGGCTCTAGGCTGACAGTTTATCTTACTGAAATACAGCCAGCTATATAGGCTTCTCATTGTTGCTTTGATAGCCACTGCTGATAGCCAACACTGCTGTTTTGATAGCCACATGTAATTGTTCTCTCTAATGGGACAGACTTCGAAGTAATTTCAATTATTTTCAGGGGGTTTGCTCAGGCCAGGTTTGGGTGACACTCTTTAGCGCTAAAGCCAAAGCTTTTTTTTTTTTTTTAAAGGGTTCTGAATTTCTGACTTATTAGGCAGCAGGGAAATAACACATTTAGATTACACTACAAAAAAAGCCCAACTGCCCATAAACATAAACTGGGCTTGCTTGGGGGGAGGAGGAGAAATTCTTCAGACTACTGCACAAGGACACAAAGACTTCTCACCCTAACCGAGGTGTTAAAGAGTACGAAGACAAATTTCTTCTAAGACAGAAAACAGAAAAATTCACATACTAAACGACATGCCCATAATGACTACAACACATCCCTTAGGGGATAAGCATATACTTGTAAGAAGCAAACAAAGCTTTCCATAGAGAAACCACTCTCATGAGATGATTAGGTGGACTTGGGTTTTGTTTCTGCATCTGTCACTTGGTGAATGAAGATACCATCTTCGGGATGTTCCATGTCATCCATTTCATACATATATGATGATGCTATTGCAAGCGTAGTCTCATCATTGCTGAAGGCAAGTGATGCAGTGCTGGTGGGGTACCAATGAAACTGACACAGTCGCTTTTTGTTAAATGGATCCCAAATATTTACAAATCCATCAGAACCACCTGTGCAAATGTATTGTGGATATTATGAAAGGAAATGGCATTGACTGGGTAAATCTGCTCAATATTATTTTCTTTTAGTCTGTGACATTTGAAGGCATACTTCTTCTTCTGCACCTCAGGACTTGGGCCCAAGTATTCAACTGCCACTCGGCCTTCAATAGAGTTTAATACATAACCCTGCTTGTCTGGAAATGCTTGTATGCCGCGAGTCTGGTACTTCAGGCTGGACTCCCTGCACTGCTGCACATAGCCCGTGTTCCGTAAGTCCCACACTAACACTCTGCAGCCTGCTGTACCCACATTCAACCGGTCTCCAGACACTGAGAGCATGTATACCTTTTCAGGTTGAGAGAAGGTCCCAGCATTACAAGGTGTTCTGGGATCCCACAATTTAACTGTCTGATCCCAACTTCCAGTAACCATCACATTCGCTTCTGGACAATATTCAACACATCTGATAGGGGTATCATGGGTTCCAACGAGATTTTCTTGATCGGTGTTTAAATCATGCATTTTCAACTGATGATCTAATCCCCTACTCCATGCATGTGTTGGATCATAGAATGCGCAGTCCAGGACCGTGCCAGTGTGCTGGTACTTGAGCCGCATGGAGTTGGCAGGCACATGGTAGAGGCGCACCAACGTGTCCCAGGAGGACACCAGCAGGAACTGGGAAGTGTTGGGGCTGAACTTCACAGAGGAGATGCCATCCTCGGGTGGCTGGTTCAACTTGAACTCGTTAGAACCTGTCATCTCGGCCTCCCCACAAAAGCAAACGTCTCAGTCTAGCTACAGCAGCCGCCTCCTTGGTTCCCTCGGAGCTCTCGAGCCAAAGCTTTTTGAAGTATGTATTTTAAAAGGAAAAGAAACAGAGAGATGTCCCTGTCTATCCCTTTTCTTTGTGCCTAATCTAAGGCGTCCCCTAGACTTAACCCTGTCCAGCACGAGCGGTGGCGGACTGGAGGCGCGAGTAAGTGGCCAGATCCAGGTTAGCTGCTCATGATCCCATGACTATACCTAGCTACAGGCTTTCCTCTTTCAGCACCTCGGTTAGCATATCTCTGAGAATGGTTGCTGGCCTGGCAAAATATTCTGGAGCGAAAACATGGCAAGAGAGAGACATCCTCTGGACACTGGGGCTACGGCTATCCTTTAATACCCGTTTCTGTTTAAAACTGTTACTAAACTCATAAGGGTTCCTAGGAACGTGTTTTATTCTGTCAATGAATTTATCTGTACTATAAAAATCAATCAGTTTGCCCTGTAGTGCAGCATTCTTGAAGGGAGGAGGAATTGAAAGGAGTTAATTTCTAGTTCTGCCTAAGGGCAGAAGGACTGATAATTTGAGGGGAGTGGCGCCGGGGATCGAACTCAGGGCCTTGTGCTTGCTAGGCAAACACTCTAACTACTGTGCTAAGTCCCCAGCAGATGACAATTTTTGGTTACCTAAATGAATCTAGCAGGTTGGGAGTCATATTTTCCCCTATATCATCTGGAGGTCCCACCAAGATAATTGGTGCTGGGGATCGAACTCGGGTCCTTGTGCTTGCAAGGCAAGCACTCTAACCACTGAGCTAAATCCCCAGCCCTCTCTGAGAAGATTTTATAGAACAAAATCACAAGGTGGGTACAACGTGGGTCAAAACTATGATGAACCCATAAGGTTGCAAGTATAGCCGCTTAGGTAATATTGATCCGGTGGGGAAGCAGGTCATGTAGCAAGAGTACATGGAAAGAGCAAAGACTTTTTAGGAAGGGATGGATCCAGAGGTTCTGTTCACCCACCTGGGTGAATGATGTCTATCTGGACTTTATTGAACCCGGTGATACCAATTATAGTATAATCTTCAAGTTACTGCTTATCCCTCAGGGAGGCATGTGGGCCTGGCCACTCCATCTTTATTTTGAAGCCTGGCCTTCAACAGATGTGTCTCCACCCATAATTCTGATGTCTGTATTTTTTCTGCTGACTTCCTTGACAGCCCAGTCCCTCTCTGACTGTATTAATGTCTATCTAATTTGGCTGCCTATAATATCAGCACTGTAGATCCCTTATATAAGTGGAATCATACACTATTTGTCTTTTTGCTTAGCTTTTTCTTTTTTGATATAGCGTTCTTTTTTTTCATTTTTCATTTTTAGTTATTTTGGTTTTTTCTGAGACAGGGTATTGCTATGTAGTTCAGGCTGGCCTTGAACTCACTATGCAGCTCAGCCTGGCCTTGAAGTCACAGCAATCCTCCTGCCTCAGCCTCCTGAGTGCTGGGATCACAAGTGCGTGCTACCACACTGGGCACTATTTGTCTTTTTGTGACTGTCAATAAACTGTACTGGAGAGAAAGAGACTAAGACTTCAGGACAGCAGCAACAGGCTTTATTAGGAATTAAAGCCAGAGGGGAAACCTCTGTGAAGCACAAAGGTGGGCAGAGAAGCTCACAGAGCAAAGGGGCTCAGAGTTTATATAGGGGTTATGGCTGGAAGGGGGGGGGTGAGGGAATCGGCTGGCTGGCAAAACTTATGCAGGGTAAGGTATTTCTTTGTTCCTTATCTTGAGGCTGTGGGCACCGGCGGGTATCGGGGCCGGAGGAGCTGGACATTCCTTTCCTGGTGGCAGGCATCCTGTGTGACTTATGAACCCTTGTTATCTTACAGCTGTGGACTTTGTGGCCTCTGGAAGGTCTTGGGAGCTGAGAGTTGGTTGTTTCCTGTGGGGCTTTTAACTTTACAGCCGTTAGTGTTTCTACCTAGGCCTGGTTAGAAATGTTTGGTGATCAGAATATCTAACAGTTACCAGCTTCTTGGCATAATGACCTCAAGTCTCATTTATGGTGCAGTATTGTCAGTTTACTTCCTTTTTAGGGTCTGAGAACATTCCATTGTATGTATGTACTTGTACAGTAGTGCATTTTGTTCATCTATTCATCCATAAGCGTGTCACAGGCTGGGTCTTAGGGTCCCCCAGGCTGAAATAAGGAATTTAACTCACCCCTTTAAGTACGCAGGTTTGCTGACTCCCGTCATGGAAAAAGAATTTTCAGGACATGTCAATAAAAGAGGCAAGAGAAAGATTTATTAGAGGGAGATATAGGACGCACTCAAGAGCGGAGTGTGGGTGCTCAAAGAAATGAGGCACAATGCAGTTGGGAACTGGGAATCTTTTATATGTTTTGGGAGGTGGAAATCTGTGGAATTCGATAATCTATAGTCTTAGTTTTAGCCTTAACCTTAGCCTTAGTCTTAGAGGGTGGGAGAGGACGGCCGACCCTTAAAGGGTGGTCCCTTCATGGGGCAAAAAGGGACATTTGCAAGTAAAAGGGAATGGGCAGACCCGTTTGCAGTTCAAAGGAAGTTGCCCAGGTTTGCTGTTTTGGGAGAAGGAAAAAAATAAATGCATTTGTGAAGCTGTGGTTCTTCTTTAAAGTACAATTTTTAAAATTTTGATTTCCTTGTCTCCTTCTGTAATGTCTGGGGAGGGTTGTTCGGCATGCCATGCTATGCCATGCTGTAACATCCAAGGGTGGACAGCAAGCCACTGCTCTGCCGCGTTGTGTCATGCTCCGCTGAAAGGTGCAACTCCTAGTGATCCTAAACCAGCGTCAGTAAAAGAACTAAACAAGTGGTGTAAAAGAAGACAATTCGTTTGAAGGTGGGAAAAAGGAGGGGCGGAGAGAGAGAGAGAGCGAGCGAGCGAGCGCAGGAGCGAATAGATATGCCAGACAGCTACTTTGTATGAGCAGGGAGAATTCAAAAGTGAATAACTCATGGATCTCTTGTCTGCAGCTCCTTTTGTTGAGATCCTTGTCCCATATAGGCTCCTGGCATCTTTTTTTTTTTTTTTTTTTTTGGTGTTGGGGATCGAACTTAGGGCCTTGCACTTGCTTGCTAGGCGAGTACTCTACCACTGAGCTAAATCTGTCTTGGAGGAGGTAAGATTATGGGGACTTTAAAGACAGGTACTTTAGGTTTAAGGATTAAGTAAAGGGAAAGTTTGCGATTCTTATGGTAATAGCTCTACCTGGGAAGTCCTGAGTTCTTTGCCTTTGTCTTCTGAATTGCTTGAGTCTAGCTGCCTTTGTCTTTCTAATTCATCCTGTTTTCCCCATCTACAGTGCCTCCTGCCCCTGCACTTTCTGCCTAACTTTATTTCTTCAATCCTTCTGTGGGGACAGTGGGCACTGTAGGTAGGGAAAAGATAGGAGGAAGGTCTCGTTGAGCTTTATTTATTTATTTTTTTTTGGTGCTGGGGGTCTAACTCGGGTCCTTGTGCTTGCAAGGCAAGCACTTTAACCACTGAGCTAAATCCCCAGCCCTCGTTGAGCTTTATTAAAAATTAGTAAGTCAGTTTTGACCTCTGCAGCCAGCTTCCAGCAATTAGAAGGCCAAAGGAAGCTAGATTCAAACAATTAGCAAGACAAAGGGAAAGAACTCAGGACTGGGAAGTTTCCAGGCAGTGGGATTACCATAAGAATCGCAGACTAGCGGGGGATTTAGCTCAGTAGTTAGAGTGCATGCCTCGCAAGCACAACGCCCTGGGTTCAATCCCCAGCACCAAAAGACAAAAACAAAACAAAAAAAGAACTGCAGATTTAGCTGGGGATTTAGCTCAGTGGTTAGAGTGCCTGCCTGGCAAGCTCAAGGCACTGAGTTCTATCCCCAGCACCAAAAAAGAAAAAGAAAAAAAATAATCGCAGACTTTCCCTTTACTTAATCTTTAAACCTAAACTACTTGTCCGTAAGCAGCCCCCCATTTTATTCTCCAAGGACAGGGAAAGGTTGCCTGGCCAGAAGAAATCCAGGGTTAGGGTGAAAGACAAGCTAGGGAGCCAATCAGATTCCAGGGGCCTACGTGGGACAAGGATCTCAGTAGAAGGAGTCCCACAGGACAAGGGATACCAAGCAATGGATTTGGCTCAGTGTAGAGTGCTGGTCTAGTAAGCTCAAGGCCCTGAGTTCCATCCCTGGCACCAAAATAAAACAAAAAACAAAAAACAAAAAACAAAACCCCCCCAAAACCAGATTCTCCCTACTCTTCCAGAGTTGCTTTCTGTCATCTCGTTTTTCCTCTTCCCCAATTGTCAAATAAATTGTCTTCTTTTATTTTCAACTGCTTCTTTGAATCTTTACCGATGACGCTGGGTTGAGGGTCACCGGAAGCTGCATGCTCCAGCACAGTGGTGGCTTGCCGAGCACCCCAGAATGTTACAGCGTGGCGTAGTACAGCACGCTATACAACCCTCCCCAGACAGAACACCACCTCAGGTGGACCCAGGATGTAGTGGGGTTTTCTTTTGTTTGTTTTGGGGGTAATGCTGGAGATCAAACCCAGGGCTTTGAACATGCTAGGCAATGCTCTATCATTGACCTACATTCTCAGGCTAGAACTGTTAATTTTTTTTTTTTTTTTGGTACTGGGGATTGAACTCAGGGCCTTGTGCTTGGTAGGCAAGCACTTTAACCACTGAGCTAAATCCCCAGTCTCAAAATGTTAATTTTAAAATTGTGGTAGTAGTGTTATTGAGTAGGTGTACTCCAAGTTCCAGGTTCTTCTCGCCTTGAACAAAGAATCGAAGGAAGTGGGCCAAAAGCAGTGTCAAAGTTTATTCAAAATAGCAAACAGAGGGAGAAACTGGTTCCAACTCCCGGAGGAGGCACTTGGATTTCAAACCCCAGGCCAGGTCATGTCTAGGCCTCTCCTTCAGGTCACCCACCTTCCCAGCCAGTCCTCACCACACCCTACTCCTACCTCAGTAGTATTATACACGTGTATGTTTATGTTTTTTGTTATTAAGAAAAAATTTACTAATGTGTTAATATTTCAGCAAACTTATTGCAAGGAATTTAAAGTGCAGATAGGTGCCCAGTTACCAGCTATAAAGTAATGCAGGATTTTTTACACTTATACAGTGTAAAATATTATGCAGACCTATAATATTTATTGAATAACTATCAGATCCAGAAAAGAAATTTTTTTTTTTCATTTTGGTGCTAGGGATCGAACTCAGGACCTCACACTTGTGAGGCAAATGCTCTAACCACTGAGCTAAATCCCCAGCTCCAACAAAAGAAATTAAATCTGAAAGATTAAGCCCAGTATTAGCACTACAATATCTCTGAAGGCAAAACATTAACTGCTTCACTCTCTCCTTATTTATTTTATTTTTTTGATTTTAATTTTTATTATTGTTTGTTTTTTGAGACAAGGTCTTGCTATGTATTTCACGCTGTTTTAGAACTCACTATGTAGCCCAGGCTGGCCTTGAACTCAAGGCAATTCTCATGCCTCTGCCTTCCACGTGCTGGGATCACAAGTGTGTGCCACCACGCCCAGTTTTAATTTTTATTATTATGTGTTTACCATACATAATGATGACATACATCACGGGGAGTTGGTACCTGTACATAATACATCTTAATTCTTTTTATGTCCCGTCTACCATGTTTAACTTTCTCCTAAATACAGTGCTCTTGAACTTCAAAAAGAAGAAAGGGTATAAGGAACTGGATACTGAATTGGGGTGTGGTAGCCCAGGCCTGTAATCCCACCACTCTGAGAGGCCGAGGCAGGAAGATGACAATTTAGTGAGACCCCTGTCTCAAAATAAATATAAAAAGGGCTGGGGATGTAGTTCGATGCAAAGGCCCTGGATTCAATCCAGTACTGAAAAAAAGAAAAAAAAATACAGACTCAAAATTTGAGAGTTTAATTTGGGAAACACTTAAACCAATCATAAAATTTCCGTGCAGAGTTGGGCATGGTAGGACACGCCTATAATCCCAGCACTCCAGAGGCTGAGGCAGGAGGATCACTGAGTTTGAGGTCAATTTGGGCTATGTAGTGAGTTCAAGGCCAGCCTGAACTGCATGGTTTCCCGAACAACCACCTAGCACTACCTATCCGGCAAACACCACCAAGTCACTCGGTGAGGCCCGCCCCCTTGTCCTGGCCACGTAGTATTGTTCCTGGGAATCCCGGCCCGGTGCAAGCCTGGCCTCTGCAACGGACTGTGAGCGCCCGCGCGCAGGATAGAGCCTTGCTTTCCTCTACTCCGAACGCTGCCTCCATCCGGGTAAGTAGCGAACGTTCTCGAATAGTGGCGTTCGCAGGGTCCGCGGTAACGGTCGCGGCGCGTCCTGCGAACGTTCGAACTGTGAAGCCCGAGCGTTAGGGAGGAGGGAGGCGGAGGGCTCGGGCTGAGCGGGGCCTGAGGACGCGGAGCAGCGGATCCCTCTGGGGGTGTGGGCTGCGGGCCACCCCGCCGAGCCCCGAGTTCCCGGCGTGAGTCAGCGGGACAGCGGGGACGCGGAGAGGAAAGCTGGGCGACGAGGCACGGCGCACTCACTGGCCCCGTGAGGGCGGCAGCAAGGACACGGTGGAGACTCCATTAAAGACCAGGGCGACGTCCGCCTTCCCGGCGGGACAGGTGAGCGCCTGGCTGGCGGCGGGGCGGAGCCTACTAGAGTCACCTCGTAGGCGCCACCGCCGCTGCGCAGGTAACTCCCCGTCCGCCCCTCGGCGCCGGGCCACCCGGCGTCCCCAGGGCCCTCCCCCTGCCTGCACCCTGGTCCCCTCACACGTGGGGCCGCGGGCCTTTGTCCTTCCCCGGTGGCACTCGCGGCCTCGGTGGCGCGCAGTCCGAGTTCGGCCGGTGGCCTGGCCCGGCGCGTCCAGTCCCTTCAGCTCTCAGATAGCGGCGGGACGCGGGGACCCGGGGACACTCGGTCGTGCCCGGGGCCGGCGGCCCGGCGAAGGGAGCGGCGCGTCCCCTAGACCCGCCCGGCGTGTGGCCCCAGCGCCGCTTCTCCCGGCCCCGGGAGCCCCGACATGGCGTTGGCGGAAGTGAAGCCCCGCGCGAGCGTCACGGAGGCTGGCGACCGAGGCGGGTGACAGGCGCCCCGTTAAACAATGCCCCTCGCGTCCCGCGTCGGGAGCCACTCCCCAAGAGGGCGACAGAGAGAATCGAGTGGGCGTGGAGCCGGCCCGCAGCAAAATGCCGGGTTTTAAGGGTGCAGACCGGTGGGGTTTGCCGTGTGACCACCATTCCGTCACCTTAAAGGTCCCCGCGGGCCGCTTCCATTCGGGCCGCCTCCCTATTATTTCCTAGTTGTGTTTGTTCTCGAACTTCGTGAGAGAGGCTCGTTAACCCAGTCCTCTGTGGCGTCCGGCTTGGCAGTACTCCTTCAACGGATGCAGGCACCCAGAAGGTGTCCTTTGCGGTCCCTGTGCTCCTAGTTGCTCTCGGCCCGCAGTCAAGTTTCGCGTGGGAGTCACTGGCTGCCACACTTGGCGACTGAGCCCTGCGAAGGTGGCGTCCAGATCGCCCCACGGGCACCCGATTCCCAAGGCTTGGCACCACGGTGGTAAGAGATCTCCGGAGTAAACTCTTGCGGTGATCACAATGGGGCGTACACTGGCTTACACAAGGTGGACTGTTAACATTAACTCTACCCCTTTCCTTTAGCTTTTTAAATGTGGCTACTAGAAAAATTGGAGTGACTCCTGGCTTGTGTAACGTTTTTATTAGGCAGCACTTCCTACACCGTCCGATTTTATTTTTTTATTTTATTTTATTTTATTTTATTTTATTTTATTTTGTGCTGGGGATCAAACTGAGGGCCTTGTCCTTGCAAGGCAAGCACTCTAACCATTGAGCTAAATCCCCAGACCTTTTTTTTTTTTTTTTTTTTTTGGTGCTGGGGATCGAACTCAGGGCTTTGTGCTTGCGAGGCAGTCACTCTAACCACTGAGCTAAATCCCCAGCCCCCGTCCGATTTTATAGACACTGAGTTCCCTCTGCTGTGAATGACTAAGCGGCAAACTTCAGTCTTGAGGGGGTGGGGGGAGAGACCCTGGCAATCTGAGAAAGTGATGTGAGGTCGAGCCGGCCTTCTCCTGAAGTTTGTCTTTCTTTCTTTCTTTTTTTTTTTTTTTTTTTGCTGGTGCCGGGGATCGAACTCAGGGGCTTGTTGCCAGACAAGCACTCTAACCACTGAGGTAAATCCCCAACCCTTGTCTTTCTTTCTTAATTTCTTTTTTTCCTTTTTTTGTTTTTTGAGACACGGTCTCTCTGTGCGGTTTGGGGTGATCTTGAACTCAAGGCCCAGGCTGGCCTCGAACTCAGGAGCTCCTCCTATCTCAGCTTCCTGAGTGCTGGGATTACAAGCTTGCACCACCATGCCTGGTGTTAAATTATACTTTTCTCAAGTGACTTTCTAAAGTATGTGATGTACTTTACTTTTTTTTTTTTTTTTTTTGGTGCTGGGGATCGAACTCAGGGCCTTGTGCTTGCTAGGCAAGCACTCTAACCACTGTGCTAAATCCCCAGACCTGTGATGTACTGTAAAAGCAGATCTTGTTTTTCTTTTTTTTCAGATCTTGTTTTTGAAAATACAAAAAATGAATTGCCTATAACCTCATCACCCAAATATATTAAACTTTAACATGGTATATTTTTGACCAAATTAAGATTTTTTTTTTTTTGGTGCCGGAGATTGAACTCGCTCTAACTACTGAGCTAAATCCTCAGCCCCTTAAGATCTTGACAGTTAACACTGTGATCTTAATTTAATTTTTTGGTTAGTTTTTGTTATTTTGGTTTGGTTTGATTTTTTTAATATTAATTGAATTTATTACTAGTTACTAATTGGTTTGTTTTTTTTAAGACAGGGTCTCATTATGTAGTTCAGGCTGGCCTTGAACTCACAGCAATCCTCCTGCTTCAGCCTCCTGAGTGCTGGGATTCCAGGCATGTGCCACCATGCCTGGCTTAATTTAATTAATTTATTTGGTTTTTTGAGACAGGATCTCAGGGTCTCAGGGTCTCACTGTTCAGGCTGGTTTGAACTCACTCTAGCCCAGGCTGACCTCAAACTCACAGCAATCCTCCTGCCTCAGCCTCCCCAGTGCTGGGATCACAAGTGTGTGCCACCACACCTGGCATTAGGCACCATCTTTTTAAGCCCCTGCACAGCTGTTCCCTGGGCAGGGCATGGATTGAGGAAATTGAGGTGACGAAAAATTGAAGAGCTTGTCTGGGGTCGTAGATATAAGAGAATCCAGCTTGTCTTCCTGGAGACTTACTGGTAGGTCCACAGGGGCCTGAGGAAGGTAGGGCTGGGGAGAAACTGTCCTCATGAAGCCTCTCGGGGACAGTAGGAGTGGGAAGAGATGAATATCACGTGCATTTGGGATCTACTTGAGGATTCGGGGTTTGGACTAAGAATATTGTAGCTATAAAAATAACTCAGAAGGGGGCTGGGGATTTAGCTCAGTGATTAGAGTGCTTGCCTTGCAAGCACAAGGCCCTGAGTTCGATCCCCGGTACCACAAAAAAAAAACAACAACAACAAAATAAACAAAAACCTCAGAAGGGATTGGGGATTTAGCTCAGCTGGTAGAGCCCTTGCCTAGGAGCCACAAGGCCCCTTAGTTTGATCCCCAGCACCCCCCAAGAACAAAACAAAACAAAATATAACTCAGAAGCTGGGTGCAGGGGCACACGCCTGTCATTCCAGCACTAGGGAGGCTGAGGCGGGAAGATTGGCACCAGTTTCTGGGCTACATAGTGAGTTCAAGGCCAGCCTGAGATATAGCATAGGGAGATCCTGTCTCAACCTCTCAGTCCTCCAAAAAAGGAAAGAAAGTTGCTATTAGTAACATCTAGGGTAGAACCCAGGGTCTAGCACTGAGCCACATCTCCAGCCCAATGGTCAACTTTTTTCTTCCTTTATTTTTGTAGCAATGGGATCGAACCCAGGGTGTTAGCAAGTGCGTGTTAGGCAAGGGCTCCAACACTAAGCTGGAGCCCCCCCCCCCCGCCATAGCCAACCTTTTCTTTCAATGTTGGGGATTGAGCCCGCAGCCTTTGCACTGAACTACATCCTCAGCCCCTTTTTGTTTTGAGACAGGGTCTTGCTAAGTTGCTAAATTGCTCAGGTTGGGCTAGAATTTGTGATCCTCCTGCCTCACCCACCCTTGGTCCTGGGACAAGTGTGTGCTACCACGCCTGGCCCCATAGCCAGCTTTTAGCTCTTATTTCACGTTCCTGTTACCCCAGGCATCAGTGAACATTTTCTGCAGATGAGAAAATAAATATTTCAGCATCTGTGGGCCAAAGACCTCTGCTGTTGTGAGATTGCATGCTGCCCCTGGGGTACGAAAGCAGCTGTGGACAGAGAAGTGGGTCTGGGTCAGTCACTCAGAGTGGAGACAAAGCCTTCACAGGCTCCCTGAGGACTTTGGGGACAGGCCCAGGGACAGTAATGAGTCTGATTTGAATCATAACTTTTTATTTTATTTTTATTTTTTTAACTTTTTTTTTTTTAATTTGAGACAGGATCTTAATACATAGTCCAGGCTGGCCTTGAGCTTGCAGAGATCTTCCTGCCTCAGCCTCCTGAGTTCTGGGATCACAGGCGTGCACCTGCACGCCCAGCCTGACTGTAGTTTTGCATTTTCCAAAATGTCATATAGTTGGAGTCAGACAGCATGTAGCTTTTTTAGACTGGCTTCTTTCACTTACTAATATGCATTTAGGATTTCTCTATGTCTTCGTGGCTTGATAGCTCATTACTTTTTGGCACTGAATAATATTTCAAAGGATTGTCATTTGTATTCCATTTAACAGATGAAGAAAGATACAGAAAGGAAAACTAACTTGCCCTCCTACAGATTGTATAGATCTGTCTGACTTCAGAGTCTGACTCGTCATATGCTGCCTCTGAATCCCAGAGGGACTGGTGTCCCCCGATGCAGCACGTCACATGACATGGCTGGCATACATGGAAAGCCAGGGAAACAGGACCAGCCACTTCGCTTGCACGAAGTATCCTTAGGTTTTTGTGTAGTGACAAAAATTGGGCAAGGCATTTTGGTAAATGCCTGTCATCTCAACACCTAGGAGACTGAGGCAGGAGGATCCTCATGAGTTTGAGGCCAGCCTGGGCTATATAGTGAGATCTCGTCTCAAAAAAGCAAAAAAAAAGGAAGCCTACAAGATTCTATTTTGTTTCAAAAGTTTCAAGTATTTAGTTGAAATAGTAAAATGCTGTACTTTTTGAGGAAATGTTTCTCTTCCCTGACTCTGAATTTCATTGCCTCGCAGGTTACTTCAGCAGGTTGGCACCTGGCCACTGCTGTGCCAATGAAGTACATCCTGGTTACTGGCGGGGTCATCTCTGGCATTGGCAAAGGGATCATTGCCAGCAGCATTGGGACCATCCTCAAGTCATGCGGGCTCCGAGTTACGGCCATCAAAATCGACCCCTATATTAACATCGATGCGGGGACCTTTTCGCCCTATGAACATGGTAGGAAAGAGAACTCCTGTCGTGTCCCCCCCACCCCCGCCCCACAATCCCTTCTTGTGTTTGAGGTCCTCCCTTTGGGCTAGAATCCCCTGAAGTAAACTTGCAGGCTAATCCCACAGGGACGTGTGAATATCCTTGTCATCGCTGGTACATCTTTCTAGGGGCTGATGACATTCTGAATTAGTCAAGCCTTTTGGAAACATGGGTTAGGGTTGTGGATCGTGTTTAGCTTTATTTTATCATATAGGTAAAATTCTTTTAACATTTCCCATGGCCCGGAATAACTACTATAATGCTGGCATTTGGGGGAAGTGTTAATTATTTAAAAAGGCATCAGCCTTTCCAGACTGTTTTACAAAATGTCTTTACTTGCAAGCGGGAAAGTGTGGAAGTCATGCGTGAACAGCTCTGGTGAGCTTTTGCTAAATGAACCTATCATGTAGCCAGCCCCAGTCAAGGAACAGCAATCCTTTGTTCCGTCGTCCTGTCTCAGCCCGCTGCTGCCAGGGCAACAGACATCTTGTCTTCTGACACCACACATTCGTTTTTTGGGTGGTTAATCGAGGGGTAGTGGGGATTGAACTAGGGCCTCACACATGCCAGACAAGCGCTTTGGTACCGAGCTACATTCCATCCCTGTTTGTTTTATTTTTAAAGATTGAGATAAGTTCTCACTAAGCTGCCCAGGCTAGCCTCAAACTTGTAATTCTCCTGCTTCAGCTTCCTAGCCTCCTGAGTAGCTGGAATTACAGGTTTGTGCTACCGTGGCTGGTTTTTTGTTTTTTGGTTTTTTTTTCCTTTTTTCCTTTCTTGAGATGGGCTCTTGCTGTGTTTGCTAGGCTGGCCTTTTTTTTTTTTTTGATGCCGGGGATATTGAACTCAGGGCCTTGTGCTTGGGAAGCAAGCTCTCTAACCACTGAGCTAAATCCTCAGCCCTAGGCTGCTGTTAAGCTCCTGGACTCAAGTGACCCCCTGCATCCCCAGTAGCTAGTATTGCAAGCTTGGGCTACCATGCCCAGCTAGTTTTGCTAGGTTTGGAACTTTCCTTATAACTTGGAATATTGTTGAATCTGATGGCTGTAATTCCTTTTAGTCTGATTTTTCTTTTCTTTTCTTTTTTTTTTTTTTTTTTTTGAGACAAGTTCTATGTAATCCAGGCTGGCCTTGAACCCATTTTGTAACTCAGGTTGGCCTTGAACTCACAGTGATCCTCCTGCCTCAGCCTCCCAAGTACTAGGTTTACAGGCATGGACCACCATGCCTGGCTATAGTCTAATTTTTAAAACTTAATGTACTGTGGTTTTTTATATATATATATATATATATATATATATTTATTTTTTGGAGACAGGGTCTTGCTGTGTAGTTCAGGCTGGCCTTGAACTCACAACATAGACCAGGATGGCCTTGACCTTGCCACTGTGCCTGGCTACTGTGTACATATTTATGTATTGTGTACCATACAGAATTTGTACAATAGCAGGAAATAATTTCCCATTTATTGACATTATAACACACACTGTAGAAATCTTTAAGTTAAATTTTTAAGCATAAATTCCTCTGTACAATAGCTAGGCATGGTGGAGCACGCTTGTCATCCCAGCACTCGGGAGGCTGAGGCAGGAGGATTGCTACGAGTTTGAGGCCAGCCTGGGCTACGTAGTGAATACAAGGCCAGTCTGAACTACAGAGTGAAACCTTGTCTCAAAAAAAAAAAAAAAAGAAAAAGAGAGAGAAAAAATGCTTTGGGTACATAATGCCCCCCCGCCCCCCCCAGTGCAGGGACTGGACCCCAGGGCTGTGTGCATGCTGGGCGAGTCTGTCACCAGGCTGCAGCTGCAGCCCATACAGTGCACAATGCTTGGAGGTCTTTAGGTTCACTATCCCTTGTCTCTGGCTCTGAAATCTAAAAGTGCTGAAAATTAGCAAGTATAGGGCCCTGAGTTCTATCCCTGGCACCAAACACACTTAAACAAACAAACAAAAAAAAGTGCTGAAAATTTACAATTCTTTGTAACTTTGTGGCTGTTTTACGGGTTTTTTTTCAAAATTTCTGAAAATTGATAATTCTTTTTTTTTTTTTTTTTTTTTTTTTTTTGGCACTGGGGATTGAGCTCAGGGCCTTGTGCTTGCTAGGCAAGCACTTTAACGGCCGAGCTAAATCCCCAGCCTGAAAATTGATAATTCTTTATATTTGTGGTTAGTTATAGTTTTCATTTGACTTTATTGCACTTGGAATATGTTTGATTATGGGGTGCTTTGGGAGTGTTTTCTAATATACAGAACATACTCTGGTTTCTCTTCAGATCGTATAAATCTTTTGCCTTTTGCTAATATACAGAACTTGTTCTGTATTGAGTTTCTGTAATCTGAAAAACTCCTAGTTCTACCTTCCACCTTGGCCCCAATGATTTCCTGATAAAGATTGTGAACCTGCACCCATTTATATCCTCATCAAAAAATGTATAAGATCGGATTCTTTAGCCCCTGCTGAATATTATTATTATTTTTTTGGTGCTGGGGATCGAACTCAGGGCCTGGTGCTTCCAAGGCGAGTACTCTAACCACTGAGCTAAATCCTCAGCCCCTATTTTTAAGCTTTACTAACCAGACAGTAGACCAACCAAACAAAATATCTTTCTTTTTAATTTAGATTTCTCTGGTTTGATTTTGTTCGCGAATGACTTATTCAAGTCTGTGGTAGACTGTATTTTCGTTTGAAAAGATCACCCAGCATCCTTCTGTCAAGTACAGTTCCCCTGCCTGTTGACCTCAGGCTTTGACTGCTTAGGGCACTTAACCCATCCAGATTTGTTTTGACCTTTTTTCCCCTCCTTGTACTGTGAATTTTAGCCAGGGCCGTCACACTTAGCTCCATCCCCAGCTCTCCTCCCCTTTTCCTTTTGAGACAGAGTCTCACTCTGTATCCCAGACTGGCCTTGAACTTGCAGCAATCCCCCTGCTTCAGCCTCTGAGTGCTGGCATTACAGGCATGCACCACCGTGCCTGGCTCAAAGTTGCTGTTTTAAAGTCCTTTTTTCATGTGGTATATGATGAGTTTAGAAAAGCTGAATCTTTTTGTGTATGTGTGGTACTGAGGATGGAACCCAGAGCCTCAGACATGCTAGGCAAGCGGCTCACTCTACCACTGAGATACATTCCTAGCCCTGTTTGCATTTTAAATTTTGAGACAGTGTCTCACGAAGTTGCCCAGACTGGTGTGCAACTTAGCCTCTCCAGGAGCTGGGATTATAGGCATGTATTGTGCCACCGTGCCAGGGTTACAAAAGCTAAATTCATTCATTCATTCTTTCTTTCATCTTCAGAACTGGGGATTGAACACAAGGCCTTCGCACTGAGTTACATCCCTGGCCCTTTTTTATTTTTTACCTTTGAGACAGGATATCGCCAAGTCACTAAATTGCCCAGGCTGGGCTTGAATTTAGGATCCTCCTGTCTCGGTCTCCGAGAGGATCAGGTTTGCACTACCATGCCGAGTTCAGCTTTTCTAAAGTCACCAGAATTTCAGTGGGATTAAAAAAAAAGATCACCATGGTAGAATACCAAAATTTTTCTGATGCATTTTCACGGATAGACTTGAATTGTTATTCCCCATCAAGATATGGAAATGGTAATAGCATATCACTATGAATACATTTTTTTTTTTTACCAGCTCTTTAATAAAAATGTGTCAGTCTTTGCAAAATAATCTCGTGGAGGCAAGTTTTAAATTTCTGCACTGCCTTTTCATCCCAGGTGAAGTGTTTGTCTTAAATGATGGTGGAGAAGTTGACCTGGATCTTGGAAATTATGAAAGATTCTTGGATATTAATCTCTATAAAGACAACAATGTTACCACCGGCAAGATCTATCATCACGTGATCAACAAGGAGCGACGCGGCGACTACCTGGGGAGGACAGTGCAAGGTATGAGATGAGATACCGCAGAGGCTTGGGGCCTGGGTGCTGGGTGCCAGCCAGCTGTGCGGAGATGGAAGTCAAATACCACAGGCCCCGAACTCTATAAGTTTGAATCCTTTTTAAATTTCTGCATCCTTTTTCTTTTGGGGGTAGTTTTGAGACAGGGTCTCTATGTAGCTTAGGTTGGCCTTGCATTCACTATGTAGCCCAGGCTGGCCTTGACCTTGTGGTGATCCTCCTGCCTCAGCCTCCCAACTGCTGGGATCACAGATATGCCCCACCACACCTGGTCGCTTCTGTTTGTCGATCTCATCAGTGACCAGTCAGTGTCGAGAGCAAAGGCCCAATATTAAAAGCCTTGCTCTACATTGTGTCAGTGCATATTACCACGAGGGAAGACGGGCTAGGGAGGGCTGCAGCTGGTCTCCTCTGCCAGTGACCTTGGGGTGGTTCGGGAGGTCTCGGGTACTTTCCTGGCTCGTGGGCATGAGGTGAGCTTCTGTGTGTGATTTCTTTCTGCAGTTGTCCCCCACATCACCGACGCCATCCAAGAGTGGGTTATGAATCAGTCCAGGGTGCCGGTGGACGGGCACAAGGAGGAGCCCCAGATCTGCGTCATAGAGGCAAGCACACGACCTTCCTTTCCAAGCGTGTGTCCCACGTCTCACCCTGCTCTGGGGCACTCGGCAGCAGGTGCAGACAAATGGCCCCCGGCTGCCCCACATAGATGGTCCTTGTCCTTGTGGTCACAAGTCAGCGGGCAGCTTCCGGGGTGGACACAGTGAGTAGAGGTTGGTGCTGGGGCCGGGCCTGCAATGGCACAGTGTGGCCGGGGGAGCTCGCAGCAGGCCCTGGCTGCACACAGCAAAATGCGTTCCGGTGCACACTGTTAGAAAAATATTTGCAAAGTGCTCTCTTGTAGAGAGACTGAGTCAGGAAGTCAGATGCTAGAGATCAGTGAGTTTCGGATATTTCGAGAAAGAAAGGAGTGTTCGATGTTGGGCGTGGTCGCACATGCCTGTCATGCTGGCACTTGGGAGGCTGAGGCAGGAGGATTGCTACCAGTTCGAGGCCAGCCTGGGCTACATAGTGAGATCAAGGACAGCCTGAACTACATAGTGAGACCCTGTGTAAATAAAGGAATGGGCATAATGACAATACCTAACTCATTCTTTGGAGAATTAAATGAGTTTCCACACTTAGTGCTCAGCATGATGTCAGAGCTACAGGAAGTTCTGGGCAGCTGCTGGCTAGGGCTGGGGATGGAGCTCAGTAGCGGAGCCCTGTCTAGCATGGTGAGATGCTGCATTCCACCCCCAGTACCCCTGGGGGTGGAATTCTTTTTATTTTTTTTATTTTTTAACCAAGAACATGTATTGGTACAATGTACACATAATGATAACATTCATCCCATTTACTTTGTACCTGTACATGATGCATCTTGGTTCTCCACCCCCTTCCCCACCCCTTCCCTCTGTCCCCTCCATCCCTATTTATAGCAGGTTTATTCACATTTCTCCTTGAATTCCCTTTCCCCTTTCTTTCCTTCTTTTCCCTTCCTGCTTTTCCCCCTTCTCTCTTTCTGGTTTTCCTCTCCTTTGTATATTATCTTCCTATTATATCTATTACACCTCTTTGTCCTATTTACACTTGTGGTTTCTCATATTAGAGAAACAATTTGATGTGTATTCATGAGTGTCTGACTTATTTCACTTAGTAGTATGTTCTCAAGGTCAATACGGAGATTCCTCAAAAAATTAGAACTAGAGGTTCCATTTGATCCAGCTATTCCCCTACTGGGGATCTTCCCAGAAGAACTGGAATTGTCATATCATAGAGATGTGTGTACAACCATGTTTATAGCAATACAATTTATAATGGCTAAGTCTTGGAAACAACCTAAATGCCCAACAACCAATGAATGGCTAAAGAAGATGTGGTTTTTCTACACAGTGGAGTACTATACCGCCATAAAAAGGATAAACTAGAGTCATTTGTATGTAAATGGATGTTCCTCGAATTTTTAGCTAGTAGTAACATGCCTGTATGACTTTGGGCACGTTACTCACTACTTCAAGGTACTTACCAATAATGATATGGTGGGCTGGGGATTTAGCTCAGTGGTTAGAGCACTTGCCTCACAATCACAAGGCCCTGAGTTTGATCCCCAGCACCTGGGAAAAAAAAAAGCGATGAGACCCTTTCATAACGATATAGTAATAATGTGGTAACAAGCTGATAAAACAGCATTGCTCCAAAAGATGTAATGCCACCACGGTGCAAAACATTTGGTAATGCCTGGCATTTAGGAGGTGTCAATAAATACACGTTAGCCAGCTGGGTGCACATCTGTAAACCCACCTACTGAGGAGGCCGAGGCAGGGCCCTGGCAACATAGTGAGGTCCCGTTTCAAAAAAACCAAACCAAATATGTATTAGCTATCATTATCTGTCACAGCCAATAAGTTTAATATAAAAGTGAGCCAGGCGTAGTGGCGCATGTCTGTCATCCCAGCACTCAGGAGGCTGAGGCAGGAAGATTGCTGTGAGTTCAAGGCCAGCCTGAACTACAAAGTGAATTTAGCATAGAGTGCAGCCCAAGGGTGGGGTTCTTCGGCAGGGTCATTCATTTCACAGGGAAGGAGACCTTGAGGAGCAGATGCCATCTTCTGCACAGAGCCCTGCTCTTTGTAAGTGCTTGTTGCTGCCGCGCCAGGCGCTCTTCTTGTGCTCTGGTTAACTGCAGTTCAGTCCTTGGCCGTGTTGGTGAACCATGAGAGCTGCAGACGGGCTCCCAGAGTAACTTGGGGGTCACGTGAAGGAGCTTCGGGCTGTCGCCAGAGCCTGTGCAGGTTAGGTCCAGCTTCCCGAACCAGGGGAGTGGACAGGCTCTATTCATGTTCTGCCAGGTCATCTAAGCACAGAGTGAAAGTCATTTATACCTGGCTTGAGGTAATAAAAGTTTTTCTTCCAAGAGGAAGATTCCTCCCATAAAGTGTTTTGTTTGCTTTTAGAGACGGGGTCTTGCTGCATAGTTCAGGCTGCCTTTGAACTCACTATGTAGCCCAGGCTGGCCTGTAACTCATGGCAATCTCCCTGCCTCAGTCTCCCCAGTGCTGGGATGACAGGCGTGCACCACCAGACCTGGTTTCAGTTTTTTGTTTTTTTTTTGAAACAAGGTTTTGCTTTGTAGCGCACACTGGCCTTGAACTCACTATTATAGTCCAGTCTGGCCTTGAACTCACAGCAATCCTCCTGCCTCGGCCTCCCAAAAGCTGGGATTACAGGTGTGTGCCACCATACCAGTCTAATTTTTACTCTAGTAGCCTCCTCTTACTTATGGGCTATACATTCCTAAATATTTCCCCAGATGCTGAACCTGCAGATGGTACCAAACCCTGCATGTACTATGTTTTTTACCTACACGTACTTTCGAAGTTTAAATTATAAATTAGGCACAGTAAAAGACTAAGGACAATAACAACAAAATAGAATAATTATAACAATATATTGTAAAAAGAAGTTATTTCTGGAGTTTTCCACTTAATGTTTCTATACGGTGGCTGACCTCGGGCAACTGAAACTGCAGAAGGCGAATCCACAGAGACCAGGGGACACGGGAGGGTTTCTGAACAGGCAGGTACCGCCAACCCGACGCCTTCTGTAGAGGGAGCTTCTGACCGGCCAGAGGAACTGCAGTGCTGCCATCGGCCACAGGAGGGCAGAAGTGAATAAGGTTTAAAATTTTAGCTTCCTTTTTTCATTCACTTCTGACTCCCAAGAAAAAACAGAAAAGAGCATTTCTTATCTTCTCAAAACAAAATTTTGTTTTCATTACATTCTTGTGTCTTGTAGTTACTGACACCCCCGTCCCATCCCCACCAGGTTCCTGGCTGCATGTGATATGCATGTGTTTTTGCTTCTTGGAACTTCCTAATTAAGTTTGTTACTCTTACAGAAAGGTCATATCATATATTCTTACGTGTTCTAGGCAACAGGAACTTGAATTCTAATTTCTTTGCTTTTTGAGAAAGGGTCTCACTATGTAGTCTAGGCTGGCCTCGAGCTCGTGATCTTCCTGCCTCAGCCTTCGAGTGCTGGGATTACATGTGTGCACCACCAGCCCAGCTCTCTGATTGTGTTTTGTTATGTGAATTAAAATTAGTGAAACTGGGCATGGTGGCGCACACCTGTAATCCCTGCACTCGGGAGGCTGAGGCAGGAGGATCACAGTGAGTTTGCGGCCAGCCTGGGCTACAGAGTGAGTTCAAGGCCAGCCTGAACTATACAGTGAGATCCTGTCTCAAAAAACCAAAAAATAAATAAATAAATAAAGGTAGTGAAGACTGAGCTCCTCCGTGGAGGCGTCATCAGTGTTCTTAGTGTGGTTCCCTTGTAGTTAATGGTAACAGTCACCGGAGTGCACGCCTCCTTGTGGCTTTGGTCACGTTCTGAGACGTCCCTCTCCATCCCGGTCACTGCCACAGGGTGCCACGCGTAGGCCTCATGGGGCTTGCAGCTCAGCGGGGCAGGCAGGCTAGAATGTGGTGGCTACTGTCTGTGTTGCCAGGAAGGGCACAGTAGGTTGTGTGCTGGGGCAGTGGGGTGCAGGCTGCTGTGGGTGTGCCCAGGCCAGCCTTTCCGGGGGTCCCTCCCATCTCCCAGCTGAAGGATGCAGGGCGGGCTGTGGACAGAGAGGTGGTTAGGGGCAGGAAGGAAGAGCGAGGCTCAGCCGAGGGCCTGAAAGCCTTGGGACTGGGGCAGAGAACAGGGCTGGGCACAGGCGACATTAGAGACTCCAGCTGAGTTGCCCAGGCTAAGCATCTTGCGATCCTCCTGCCTCAGCCTCTTGAGAGCTGGGCTTAGCTTACAGGTGTGTGCCACCATGCTGGGCTGTTCGGATTTTATTTTTAGTGAAGCAGTGAGCCACTGAGATATATGTGTAAGCACAGGAGAGACATACTAGGATTTTTTTTTTTCGTGCTAGGGAGGGAACTCAAGGCCTTGTATATGCTAGGCTGCAGGCACTCTGTACCACTAAGCTATACCTCCAACCTCATGTTTGGAACTTTTACTATTTATTTTTAATTTTGTTTTTTTTGAGAGAGTGTCTCTCTATCTAGTCTAGGCTGGCCTTGAACTGCATAACCTAGGCTGACCTTAAACTCACAGTGATCCTCCTGCCTCAGCCTCCCAAGTGCTGGGACTACAGGCATGCACCACCATGCTGGGCTCCAAATGCTCAGATTCTACCCTTGATTACTATTCTGTAACTTTGTCTTGTTTTCCTGGTGAAACTCTGAACTGCTTAGAAGCAGACCGTCTTAAATTCTTTCCAGCACTTTAGTTAGTGTTGAGCATGTACCATAGTAGAACCTCAAATACTGGAGAATTAATTTTATTTTTATTTTATTTTTTTATTTTATTTTTAATTTCTCAAAATATTTTATGTTTTTTGAGTGCTGGGGGTTGAACTCAGGGCCTCGTGCTTGCTAGGCAAGTGCTCTACCACTGAGCTAAATCCCCAGCCCCTTTATTTTTATTTTTTATTTTAGTTTTTGTGTACTGGGGATTGAACCCTGGGGCTTCACACTGAGCGGTATTTTTGGTAGCACTGGGAATTGAACCCAGGGCCTTTGCATTGAGCTATATCACCACCCTTTTCAATTTTTTTTTTTTTTTTTGGTGGTGCCGGGGATCGAACTCAGGCCCTTGTGCTTACAAGGAAAGCACTCTAATCACTGAGCTAAATCCCCAGCCCCCCTTTTCAATTTTTTAAAAAAATTTTAATTAATGTCTTTTGGGTTTTTTTTATTGTTGTTGTTTGCTTTTTGAGATAGGGTCTCCCTGTGTCGTTCAGGCTGGCCTTGAGCTCACTGTGGAGCCCAGGCTGGCCTCCAACTCTTAGTACTCCTCCTGCCTCAGCCTCCCAAGTGCTGGGATTACAGGTGTGCACCACCACATCTGGCTTTTATTTTTTTTTTTTGGTGGTGCCGGGGATCGAACTCAGGCCCTTGTGCTTACAAGGCAAGCACTCTAATCACTGAGCTAAATCCCCAGCCCCTGGCTTTTATTTTTTGAGACAATGTTTTGCTAAATCACTAAGATGCTTGGCTGGACTGGAACTTGTGATCTTCCTGCCTCAGCCTCCTTTGTTGGTGGAATTACCCATGTGTGCCACCACGCCTGGCTAGAGAATTAATTTTATAATCCATATGATAGACTTTAAGTATTTAATATGGCGAGGATGATTGGGTTAAGGTGAATTTTCTCTTACTCTAAAGCAGAAAGCTTTAAGTAACCTTATTGGAAACACACTGTAAGTAAAGTTGACATTTATTGAAGGATTATGCTGCCAAGAATATTCATGGGGCTTTTGCTACTATTTGTTGCAGAAAGTCAGCATGTTTTAATAACAGGGATTTAATTCTAGTAATGCCGATGCTGCAAGGAGCCTGTTCAAATACAGCAAGCGAGAGGGAGGGAGGGAGGGAGAGAGAAACAGAGAGGGAGACTGCTCGCTATTTCCACCCAAGGATCCAGGCAGAGCCCAGTAGCTGTCTCTTTTCTGATATTGTTACTGGATTTGAATTCTACCTTCCAGCTGGGGACACTGGTTAAAACTAGTTTATCTGCTGGGTGTGCTGGTGCAAGCCTGTAATTCCAGCACTCAGGAGGCTGAGGTGGGAGGATCCCTGTGAGTTTGAGGCCAGTGTGGACTACATAGTGAGTTCAAGGCCAGCCTGAACTTTGTGGTGAAACCCTGTCTCAAAATGCCAGGCACAGTAACTTCGTATAATTCAGTGACTTTGAGCACTTGCAAGCTTTTGTTCTTGTGCAAACGTGAAAAGTTCAGTACTACTGCTCGGTGGAGGAAGAAGTTTTCTACTCGATGTTTGCTCATTATGGCTTATTTCTGACTGTTCTTTCCAGCTGGGCGGCACCATCGGAGACATCGAGGGGATGCCTTTCGTGGAAGCTTTCAGACAGTTCCAGTTTAAGGCGAAGAGAGAGAATTTCTATAATATCCACGTCAGCCTGGTCCCACAGGTGGGCTCCGTGTGTGCCCCGCCACTTCGATCACTTCTCCCGTGATGCTTTGTGCCCCATGTTGGGAATGGGGAACCATCACTTACCCAGGTACTGACGGAGACCTGTTTCTTTTTAGCCCACTGCCACTGGGGAACAGAAAACCAAGCCCACACAGAACAGTGTCCGTGCACTGAGGGGGATGGGCCTATCTCCAGATCTGGTGAGTTCAGCGCAGTGGGTAAGTTTACCCCTAAGGCCTCTTTGGAGGATGACCTCCGTGTTTTATTTATTTTCATTTACTATTACTTTTTGAGACAGGGTCTTGCTATGTAGTTCAGGCTGGCCTTGAACTTGCGATGGTAGGCCAGGCTGGCCTGTAACTCATGGTGATCCTCCTGCCTCAGCCTCCCAAGTGCTGGGATGACAGGTGTGTGCCCCCACGCCCGGCTTTTTGCTTGCATTTCCTGGTGCAGCACTCTGAGCCTTGGCCTCATCGCCTGAAGAAGGCTTGACACCGTGGTCACACCTGGTTGTTTCACGCCTCCTGAGCGTGGCTGGGCTCCTGGTCCCAGTGGCCCGGGCTGACCAGGCGCACCCTGGCCGGGCCTCCTGCAGGGGACGACTGGACATAGCGGGCTCCAGTGAGCGGGGGTGGGGGCGGCGGCTCCTGCTTGCTGACCGAGCACCCTCTCTCTGACAGATTGTCTGCCGAAGTTCCACGCCCATCGAGATGTCTGTGAAGGAGAAGATCTCCATGTTTTGTCACGTTGACCCCGAACAGGTTGATGCTTGCACTCTTCACTTTTTTTTTGGTGGTACTGGGCATTGAACCCAGGGCCTTCGCACTGAGCCACATCCCCAGCCCCTTTAAACATTTTTAAATTTAATTTTGATACCATGTCTTGCTAGGTCATCACTAAGTCACTCAGGCTGGGTTTGAACTTTCGACCCTCCTGCCTCAGTCTCCCGAGCGCTGGGATCACAGGCATGCACCACCCCACTCGGCTTCCCAGTGTCCCTCTGCGCATGAGGAGAATTAAACTGCCGGTCTCTCTGGAGTTTGGCCGCTGCCCTGAGGCCCACGCGGGCCTCCCGCCTAAGCGTCCTGCTCTGTCCCCACACAGGTCATGTGCATCCATGACGTGTCCTCCACGTACCGAGTGCCCGTGCTCCTGGAGCAGCAGGGCATTGTGAGGCACTTCAAGGAGCGGCTGGACCTGCCCATTGGCGACCCTTCGAACGGCCTGCTGCTGCGGTGGAGGAACATGGCTGACAGGTAGCCGGGGTGCTGCACGGGACCCTGGTTCTCCCTGGGGCTGGGCAGGCGGTGGCCGCTTTCAGGGCGTGGCGTATCGCCTGTGTGCGTCTGGATGTGTCCAAGCCATGGTACCTTCTTAGGGGGTTTTGTTGTGTTCTGTGAAGATTTCTGCAGCCTTTGACTTTTCTGTACTTAAACTAAAGTTGAAAGAATTTGGATTCTGAATGGAATATTTTTTATTTGAGGAGAATTTTGATTTATGTCTTAGTGTCTGGATATTTTGTTGTTTTAAATGCTCCAGTTGATCTGTTTTCTTTGTTTTTAGGATTCAGCTAAGATTTTCTTTCTTTTTCTTTTTTTTTGGACTTTTATTAGTACATGTTTGCATTACATAATGATTACATTCTCAGCTAATATTTTCTTTTTTGGGGGGGTTACTGGGGGTCGAACTTGGGGCCTACCACTTGAGCTAAATCCCCAACCCCTTAATATCTTCTAAAGCAAATCCTTTTGTTTTGGTTTGAGACAGAGCCTGACTATGTAGTTCTGGCCTCAAACTCCCAGTGATCCTCCTGCTTCAGCCTCCCGAGTGCTACGATGTAGGCCAGGCGTGGCCACGCCTGGCGCTTCTTTACTTTCTAAAGCTAAATATTTGGTCTTGGTATTAAGTCTCCTGCAGCTGTTGTACCAAATTACAACGGCAGTTTGTGGTCCTTCAGAGGAGCCGGAGGAAGGAGCCGCAGACACCTTGAGACACCGGGGGAGCACAAACTGGCTGCCCCATCCTGAGGCACTTGGTTTAGGGCTGCGCCTCTCCCATGTCTGCCTCCGCGTGCATGCCACCTTCTCCCTCCCTCTCCTCTTGTAAAGGCCGGGCGTGGTGACACACAGTCGTCATCCCAGCACTTGGGAGGCCGAGGCTGTAGGATGGCCATTAGTTCAAGGCCAGCCCAGGCCTTGTCTCAGAAAACCAGAAAAGAAAAAACCCCAGAAAAACCAAACAAAACATAAAAAAGAATAGGAGAGCCAGCCTGGGACCCAAGACCAGAGCAGCACCCCTGTCCTGCTTTGGGACCTGCCACTCCCGCTCCTCCTGCTGCAGTGGCTTCTCATAGTGCACAGGCTGGTCCTGCACACCCAGGTGGCTGCGTGCGGCGCAGGCAGAGGAGAGAGGGCACGTGAGGTGCATGGTGGCCGTCCTGGGAGGTGCGGCCCCTGCCTTTCCCACTCAGCACCAAGTGACTCCTCTCCCCGGAAGCCCACACCCCCGAGTGCAGGGACGGAGAGATGGTAGGCCCTGGGGACAGGGGTGGGAGAGGCCTGGCCAGCTCGGCGACCCTTCTAGCCATGCAGGCCTGTTGGCACCAACTCTCTTTTGTCTGCATCCCGTACTTAGGAAGCTGAGAAATTGAGTGTGGTGTGGCGTTTTTCTCTCCCACCTGCTGAAGGTGCCGTCTCATGCAAGATCCTTCATCTTTGGTGCTGTCCCCTGCCTCCTTGTGTGGGAACATATTATTTGACTATGCTCACATCTGCTTACTTTCATCTTTTTAAAATCATGATGTGGCTCTTCTCTGTTTATGCGGGTCTGAACCTCAAATTTCTGTGGCCACAATCTGTATGTGGCTCCTTTCTGTTATGGTATCCTCTATGGAGAGGTGGTGTGAGGCCCACACAGCTGCTCGGGCTCCAGGGCAACATAAACTTCAGTAGAGAGTTAAACGTTTTTTGTTTGCCTGAGACAGGGTCTTGCTATGTAGTTCAGGCTGCCCTTGAACTCACTGTGTGGCCCAGGCTGGCCTGGAACTCACAGTGACCCTCCTGCCTCAGCCTCCCGAGTGCTGGGATGATAGGCATAAGCTCCCACGTTCTTGCATTCTTTCGAGTATGATATTTGAAAAAGAGAGCTTCCTCCTTGCTATAACACTTTCCTAAGGTGTGTGGGGAAGGGCTGGCGTCAAAGCCCTACAACCTGTTCAGCCCCACGTTGACATTTCCTTAACTAATACCAGAACACAGCTTTGTCGTGTGCTGCGAACACACTTCCTGACAAAAGCAACGTTAAAGATCGCGTCTCCAATGGAGACTGGTGATTGAGCGTCTCGTGCAGAATGGAACTTTCTCATAAAAATGATGGAAATGCTCGTAATATTTCAGACAGTTCTCCTAGCACCATTCTTCGCGTGCGCGATGAAGACCAGACTTTTGCTCACCAGCCGGGAGTGGAAGCGTTTCAAGTCGAGACGCTTTGCGGGTCTCTTCTACAGCGTTGCCTTCGCTCCTATCGCAAAGTTTCCTACTGACTGCAGTGTGGTAGGAGTAGGGCGTGACTGACGTCAGGCAAGGGGGCGTGAGCTGGCGTCAGCTCGGGAGGAGTGACCTGGACTTGGCTGCAGCATTGTGGGCGTGGCCCGGACCTGACCTCAGCCTGAGGCGCCAATTTCAAGGCTGCCCCTCCCACAAGGACAGCAGGGGTTCTCGCGAATTTCCACAGGAACCCCATGCTATAAATAGATGTCGTACCAGAAGGAAGGTCTTCCTGTCTCTGGAGCCGCCAGTGAAAGCCCTGTCTTTTTGCCTTGTGCACCGCAGGGGAAGTGTCGTCTGTGTGTTGTGTCCTGTCTTGTCGTGTAATTCCCCCCCCCCCCCCCCCCGCCGCGCTTTGCTCTATGGAGCCAAGGCTACCCTTCCCTGACTTTTTCTCTGTTTGGCCCACACTTGCTCTGCAGGGCCAGCTCTTCTTTTTGGTTTATAATTTTAAATTAAACTTGAGAATTACTTTTTGCTGCCCTCCTTCAATTCTTTGCTCGAGGAGGGGAAGAACCCAGGAATATCGGGAGCCACCTGATAACAGCAGGAGGCCTTTGCTTCTGCAGTGTCTTCTCAGAAACTAATTCATGAGCAGCTCATGTTTATGAGATGGTGTTGTAGATTTTTTTATTCTGCATGCTTTTTTCTCTGATGGACTCTGATTTCCACCCCACTTGTTTATGTAAGGGGGCGCTGGGATATCTTAGGATTTTGGTATCAGTTTGTGAACAGATTTTGGTTGTTTGGAGGGGAGACTGAGTCAAGTTCACCGAGGAGGAATAGTGTCTGTTCCTAAGGTTTAAAAAAGTGCCCTCGAGCCGGGCGTGGTGGTGCGTGCCTGTAATCTCAGCACTCAGGAGGCTGAGGCAGGAGGGTGGCTTGAGTTTAAGGCCAGCCTGGGCTACATAGTGAGATCCTGTCTCAAAAATAAAAACCAAAGCAAAATAAAACAAAGTGCGCTGGGCTAAGAACGGTGGCTGCCATCGTCACTTGTGACGTCCCTTACATACATTCACACTTTGAGCTTGGCCCTTCCTCAGGTACGACAGGCTGCAGAAGACCTGTTCCATAGCCCTGGTCGGGAAATACACCAAGCTCCGTGACTGCTACGCGTCCGTGTTCAAAGCCTTGGAGCATTCGGCCCTGGCCATCAACCACAAGCTCAACCTCATGGTGAGTCCGGCCAGCCGGCTGTGCGGTGTGGGCCTAGACACCCCCAGGGCCTGGGGTCACTGGGGACGTCACGGGCAGTGGTGCACACACACTCCACATTTCAGCCTCATCCCCTACTCCCCCAACCCATCCTGTCTCTCCTCCTGCTCAGCAGAACCTCTTCACAAGGCTGCAGGGTGGTCCCAGTTCCTCTCTTTCCTCTGACATTTCATCCCCTCTCCTCCTCCCTCTTCTGCACCCCTTCCAGGCCCCCCCCCCAGCTTTCTTTGATGTTTTGAGACAGGGTCTCACTCTGTAGCCCGGGGAAGGCCTGGAACTCATGGCAATCCTTCTGCCTCAGCCTCCCCATGCTGGGATGACAGGTGTGCCACCATGCCTGGACTCGCTTATCTCAATTCTCCTCCCTCTGGTGCCTGGTGGTGTGGACCTCATCTCCCCAGAGGTCTCCTGGGGCTTCAATCCTCCCCTTCCTCCCTGCAGCTTCCAGGGTGGATTCCTCATGGCTCCTTATTACTTGGAAGCCTTTTCTTCCTTCTGTCCTGGCCGTGATCACACTCTGGTGGTGATGTCTGCTTATTTGGTTACATAATCTTCTGGGGAGAGTATAAGGGCCACCAAACAGATCAGGTCTTTCTGTCCCCAGTGTCCTGTGCAGCAGTCGCCGAGTAAGTACAGTAAGATCTTTCACTGACGTGTGAAGGTGACCATATGGCTACGCGGTCCTCGCTGTCAGTACGATGTGCAGTCAGTTACAGACAGGCACCGCTTAGTGTGAGATAGCGTCATGTGGCATGATTTCACACAGCTGTAGGCTAATGTAAGCGGCCTGAGCATTACTTTCGATTCCAGCAAGGCGCTGGTTTTAATATATAGAAAACCTGTCATCTGTCAAAATTTTTCTCAAACGTCCAACACATCCAAAAGTTTATTATTAGTCATAAAGAAAACTTTAAAATATTGTAGAATTAGATGTTACTGGCAGTGGTGCCTTGGTTCAGGAACTCAGTTCTCTCCACGATTCTGGTTGCACACTGAACTGGATGAGAACCGAATCAGATTTCTCCATGAGGTCAACATTGAACCTAAGCACTGAATTTGATTCTGGTCTTGTCCAATTGAGTTTGCAACCAGAGTCTCAAACAACTTTCCGAAGGTTCCCTGCCTGCTTACGGCTCATGGAGGGCTGGTTCCGACTCGGGTTGCAGGGTGTCCGTTTTCACCTCGAGTCTCGACCTGCGATGGGTTCCTGCAGCACCCTCGCCATCGCAGGCGGAGGTGTGTCTCAGGCCATGTGTCCTGCACTCTGCTGCCTGTCCTCCCCTCCCTGCCCTGTTCTGCGTTTGTCTGTCCAGTACATAGATTCCATCGACCTGGAGCATGACACCAAGGTCCAGGACCCTGTGAGATTCCATGAAGCCTGGCAAAAGCTGTGCACGGCCAAGTGAGTAGAGGCCCCCACCAGAGTTGTGCCCTGGGAAAAGCTGTCAGCATGCCCGCGCTTATGCCGAATATGCACTGTGTGGCTTTGCCACATGCCATGTGACCTGGCGCTGGGGCAGCGGGGTGGCCGTGTTTGATGAGGGTGGGAGACTGTGGGAAGGGGAGAGTGTTGATGCTCCTGAGACAGACATGCAGAGTGCGCAGTTAAGGTACATTAGGGGCGACCTTCCTCTCTTGATTTTTTTCTTTCTTTTTTTTTGATTGTTTATTTTATTTTTTTGAGACAGGGTCTCACTATGTAGTGCAGGCTGGCCTTGAACTTACTATATAGCTCAGGCTGGCCTCAAACTTGCAGAGATTCTCCTGCCTCAGCTGTCTGAGTGCTGCGATTGCAGGTGCTTGCTGCCGTGCCTGGCTTCCTGAGCTGTTATTTTTAACATCGTAATACTATTCACATACCCTAAAATTCACCCTTGTGAAGTACACAGTTCAGTGGTTTTTCAGCTATTTACAAGGCTGTGCAGCTGTTGCTGCCACACACTTTGATTTGCTAAGTCATCGGCAGAGCTGTTGGGGGCAGCATTGTTCTGTGACAGTACTGTGACCTTCCTAGGATTTCCCTGCGGTCTTGTCACCTGGGAGTGTTGGCCTAGAGCAGCAATGGTGAACCCTTTAAAGCATTCAGTGATAGAGACAGCCGGCTGCGGCACACATGCCATAGGTTCGCCGACCCTGTCCTAGAGGTTCTCTAGCCAGAAAATTTTCATTCGATACCACTTAATTAGCAGTTCAAATCTTAGGCTGATTTTTACCAGTTTAACTCTTTTTGATTATGTAACAGATCTTTTTACGTTTTTATTTGGTTTCTGAAGCGGCCGTGTAGTCCAAGCTGGCCTCAAATTCTTGGCCGTCCTGCCTCAGCCTCCTCAGTGCTGGGCTCAAAGGCACATCCCAGGCCCACCTGGCATATGTAGGCGATCTTTTTTTTTTGGTACTGGGAATCGAACTCAGGGCCTTGTAGGCAATCTTAACACTGTCACAGCGGTGCTTTGGAGAGAACCTCAGCCTGTTTTCCTGCCTGTTGTTTTCTGGGGCGTTCTTCCTTTTGCTGAGGCCTTGCACATGCCAGGCAGGTGCTCCAGCCGCCCTGGTGCCACTCTGCATTCAGGCCTGTGTCCCAGCGCTGCACTCTGCCACCACGCCCCCCATCTGGAAGTGTCACGGAGGCGACTGTAAGAAGTTGGCACAGCTGCTTTGTAGCAGGGAGGGTGCAGGGCGGGTGATAGGGTGGTTGGGACAGTGGGTGTCCAGTGTGTACGAGCCGGTGTGCCAGGTATGAGCAGTGCCAGGCATGGGGTGCGAGCTCAGCGGCATGAGCAGCGGCACACGCAACTTTAGCAGTGAAAATAACTCATGATCTCACTTCTCGTCTTCTTGTGCTGATTCCAGTGGTGTCCTTGTGCCTGGAGGCTTTGGACAAAGAGGAACGATGGGCAAAATGCAGGCGATTTCTTGGGCAAGGACAAGGAAGATTCCCTTTCTGGGTAAAACCTGTATTTATTGATTTTAAATATGAGTTTTTTTATTTTTTATTTTTTGTGGTGCTGAGGATTGAACCCAGACCCTTCGAGCTACATCCCCAACCCTTTTTATGTTGTTTTGAGACAGGGTTTCCCTAAGTTGCTAGATTGCCCAGGCTGGGTTCGAACCTGTGATTTTCCTGCCTCAGCCTCCCAGAATGCTAGGATTACTCGGCAAGTGTATTAAGATTTTTTGTTTTGAAACAGGGTCTCCCAGCCAGGCCTGGGAGAGGGCTCTGCCTCGGCTTACTTTCTCCGGGTCCCACCCTAACCCGTCCTCTCACTGCTTCAAGCAGAGAGCCATTTCCCAGAACTCTGTGCGTCTGCAGAAAAGAAGTGTTCAGGTTGCAACTTCTTACTCATTCTAGAGAATATAACACGGCAAGACCAGCTGGTTTCTGAGGAAAGACTCTGGTATAATTTGGTAGAACTTGTTAATATCTTTTTTTATGTTATGGGACAGAGTCGATGCATTGCCCAGGCTGGCCACAAACTCGGGTTTAAGTGATCCTCCTGCCTCAGTCTCCAGAGTAGCTGGGATTAGTGGTGCTTGCCAGTGCACCCAGCAGAGTTGGGGCTTTTAAGTGGCGTCGTTTAAACCGCGCAGTGTGGATTCCATACTGGTGAGATCGGATGGAAGGGCTCTTGCTGTGTGTGGTGAGGCAGCACCTGGGCCTGGGGATTCGGGACAGAGAAGCCCGACTCCCACTGTGTGGCGGTGCTCTGATGGCTTTATGCACTGAGCCTTGTACTGTCTGCAGATGGTTTCTTTGCTCATCGTGTGGCCCTTGATTAGTTTCCTGGACGCTGCCCTGGGGAGCCCTTTTCCAAAGAGAAACCGGGGAGTCCTCACTTGGTTATCTGTTTTGTGTTTACTGTGGTGTCAGCTCACTGGGCCATCATTTGCTGTCTAATCTTGGTTTCCATCTGAGTGTGGTTAACGTTCCTAAAGAAAGTCTCATCTTACATGTAGAAAGGTTTGTGTGCCAAGTGTGGTGGCACACGCTTGTCATACCAGCCCTTGGGAGGCTGAAGCAGGAGGATAGCTGCAAGCTCGAGGCCAGCCTGGGCTACATAGTGAGACCCTGTCTCAAAAAACCAAAACCCAATAAATAAATAAGTGAATAAAAAGTGAAGGAATACCAACCATGTCAATGTGTTGATATATGTGCTCTTTAAAAATAGGAATCTGCCTTGGGATGCAGCTGGCCGTGATAGAGTTTGCGAGAAACTGCCTGGGCATGAAAGGTGAGCCTTTACATACAGAACTTTGTCCCTACAGTGTGTCCAGCAGCACTGCTAACTTTCTGAACTCTCTTCATCTTTAGATGCTAATTCCACAGAGTTTGAGCCCAGCACCTCCGTCCCTTTGGTAAGTAGCGTGCTTATTTTTCGGGTCTGGTCACTGTCGTTTGGTTTCCGGCTCTTGTCTCCGTGCGCAAAGGGTGATTATTAATTTTTCCTTACTGTGTCAGAACATTTCAGATTCTATATGAATTGATTATTATCTGTTATTTTTGCATCAAACTGCTTCGCTCTCAGTAGTCTGTGTTGTTGTCTGTGCCTGGAAGAAAGACACAGTCCCGGACTGATTTCTCTCCGCTTAGTGTTCAGGAAAGGAGTAAATTGGCTGTGACAACAATTTATAACAGCTAATATAAATAAATGAGCTGTCCTCTCTCCAGACTGGTCCCCGGCCTCTCTATTTTCCACATTGGTGGCCATCTATCTTTCTAAAACAAAACTGACAACCGTTCTGCTGCTGGTCCTCATCTTTGGCCAATTTCTTTGCCCCCTAAAATATTCAAGCTGGGTGTGGTGGTGTGCACTTAGAATCCCAGCACCCAGGAGGCTGAGGCAGGAGGATCACTGTGAGTTCAAGGCCAGCCTGGAATACACATCTGAGACCCTGTCTCAAAAAACCAAAAAAAAAAAAAAAAAAAGAAAGAAAAAAGAAAAAAGAAAAGAAAAAAAAGTAGTGAGTAAACCTGTACATCTCTATAACTCCCTCCCCTGCTGGATGAAGGGTAGCAAATGTGGCTACCCTTTCACTTAACATTATATGCTGGCAAGCCTCCATGGAAGGGTGTGGAAATCCTCTTCATGCTTTTTATTGGTTTTTTGGGTGCTGGGGATGGAACTCAGGGCCTGATAAACAAGCGCTCTACTACTGAGCGAAATCCCCAGGCCGTTCATGCCTTTTTGTAGGCAGCTCAAGCCAGAATGAAGCATTGAGTCTTAGGGTCCGAAGGCTTGATATCAGCGAAGGCTTCCTTACATGGCTTTAATAGAAACGGATTTCCTGAGCTGCAATAGTGGTTCCAGGAAGACTGTGAGTTTCTCCTCGAAGTTGTGCTACGAGATAGGAAGTGATTTTGCCAGCATATGCCACTGTCTGATAGCTCTAGAGAGGTGAATTCTTTCATGACTGTTCTTTATTTGGTGTGTGTGTGTGCATGGAGGAAAAATTTAGACAGGTAAAAAAGTTCAGCCCCGTGGGAGAGGTATAAAACTACCTCTTGGGGTTGGGGACTTTGCTCAGTGGTAGAGCGCTTGCCTAGCAAGTGCAAGGCCCTGAGTTTGATCCCCAGCACCACCACCCCCAAGAAACTACCTCTCATTTGTCTGCCTTTGCCTATTTCCCTTCCACGGGGTGACTACTTTCATCTCATTCTTCTGTTGTTAGTCCAGAGACTGTGTGTGTGCATGCACGTGTGCATGGATATGTTCTCCCTTCCCCTCGCCGTTTTTTGGTGCTAGGGATTGAATCTGAGGCGTCATGCATGGTGGCAAATACTTTACTGATGAGCTATACCTCTAGCCCCTGTATTCCTATTTTATTTCTTTTTTTTTTTTTTTTTTTTTTTTTTTTTTTTTTTTTTTTTTTTTTGTGGTACCAAGGATCGAACTCAGGCCCTTGTGCTTGCAAGGCAAGCACTGTAATCACTGAGCTAAATCCCCAGCCCTTCTATTTTATTTCTTGAGATGGGATCTCACTGTGTAGTCCATGCTGGCCTTGAACTCACTATGTAGCCCAGGCTGACCTCAAACTTGTGGTGATCCTCCTGCCTCAGCCTTCCGAGTGCCAGGATTCCAGGTGTGCGCCACAACACCGGCTTCCTTTAAAATGAATACAGGAGCGCCTGTGCTTGAGGCCCGTCTCTTGCCCCGCCCCGTGCTTTTAGCCCGGTCACCCCGCAGTAGCTCACAGGGACCTTCGCTCACAGGGACCTTCTCGGCTTGCCCTAGTGTGTGCTCTGTGGGTGTTAACCGTAAATCCTACTGCCCGTGAGTCTCTACCTGCGCGCGCCCTCGCGTGCGCACATCTGTGGGGATCCTAGGAGGGAGCTGCTTAGTCGCGGGTGTGCACATTCTGTGTGGCAGGCGCCGCAGCGGAGCACGTGAGCGAGCGGGCAGGCGAACACAGTCAGCCCTCGCTGCTCCCAAGAGTTACAGCCGCGAGTTACAGCCACTCTGTCTGCCGGCCCGCGACTGCTTGCCGGTGGCAGAACCCGGCTGGAGGAGAGGAGGTGCCGGACTCTCCGGCCAGCGCACAGGAAGCCTGAGTGCTCGCTGTACTGGAGCCAGTCGGGAATTGGTGGGTCGTGGTGCTCTGACCCCGCAGGGAGGAAGTAGGCCAGAGAGCCGGAGAGCCTGCTAAAGTGTTTTGTGGCTCAAGTCTATTTCCTGGGCTGTCAGGACACTCCCCTGGCAAGTTTAGAAAGAATGATCTCGGTCCCGCATTAATGCCTGTGGACCTGCCTAAAGCTAAACATTTTTTTGTTTGCTGTAAAAGATAACTGGGGTTTGGGGATTTAGCTCAGTGGTAGAGTGCTTGCCTAGCAAGCTCAAGGCCCTGAGTTCAATCCCTGGTACCCCTCCCAAAAAAGAAAACTCTAGAAAATCTGATTTTACGTAAGATATCCCTCTCAGAAAATGGAATCCACGTCCCATTTTCAAAACCTGGCAACATACATGTATACTTGGATGGTATTGGTGAGGAAAAACAAGACATTTTAAGTATTTTAACAAGATGCAAATGGATATTTGAAATTGTGATATTTGATAACATTTCAATTTAATTTAATTTCTTTGTGGTACTAGGGATTGGTTCCAGGGCCTTCTTTATGGCTTATAGCCCTAGCCCTTTTTTAATTTTTAATTTTTTTTTTTTTTTTGAGAGGATGCTGGAGATTGAACTCAGCTAAATCCCTAACCCCCCCTTTTAAAATTTTGAGATAGGATTTCCCTAAATTGCTAGGTTGGGCTCAAATTTGGGATCCTCCTGCCTCAGCTTCCCAGAGTGCACCACCATACCTCACTTCAGTTTTATTTACTTAGTGTTTTAGTTTTTTGAGACAGGGTCTCACTGTGTAGTCCAGGCTGGTCTTGAACTCATATGTAGTCAGGCCGGCCTCAAACTTGTAGCAATCCTCCTGCCTCAGCCTCCTGAATGCTGGGAACCCACCATGCCTGGCTCACTTCACCTTTAGTTATTCATCATAGGCATGACTTCATTTATCCCTTTTTGATCCAGGAATTTGCAGAGCTAGAATTAATTCTACATTTAATAGAGATTTGTGAAGTAGTCCCTTATAATTCAAAGCTGATTCAGGCGAAGGACAATTTACTTTCTTCATTAAGCACAGTGAATGCATTACATTTTCTTGCCTTTAGTTGAAATCCTGTTTGAAATATTTCTTGTCCTTATTTTTCTACAACTTTATACAGTATGCAAATGAAGAGATGTTTTGAAAGAAACAGCTCACTTAAGTGTAAACTTTTAGACAACTTTTATTACTTTGAGGACTAAGAGTCTTTAGAACATTGAAATAGGCATTCCTACTGGCACCAAGATCTGCTAGGGGTCATTTGGAAGTTAGTGTGGGCTAAACGCCCCCCATCAAGGCTGAGGCAGGAGGATCACTCTGAGTTCGAGGCCAGCATAGGCTACATAGCAAGACCCTGTGTCAAACAAAACAAACAAGATAAATATTTCTGGAGATTTAATGTACAGCCTGGTGACTCTGCTTAATAATACTGTATTGGCTGGCCATGGTGGCACATGCCTGGAATCCCAGCACTGGGGAGGCTGAAGCAGGAGGATCGCCATGACTTCAAGGCCACCCTGGACTACATAGTGAGTTCATGACCAGCCTGAACTACATAGCGAGACCCTGTCTAAAAAACCCAGAAAAAAAGAAAAAATATGATATCGACTATTTGAAATTTCCTGAAGACAGTAGATCTCAATCAAGTGTTCTCAAGACACACATACCAGGTCACTATGTGAGATAATGGATATTAGTCTGCTTGATTTTACTAATCATTTCACGGTGTATGTATATCAAAATGCATCTTGTACGTTTTGAATATATACAGTATTTGCCAGTTATACCTTTTTTTTCTTGGGGGGGTGCTTGTCTGCTTGTTATCATTATTTTTTGGTTTGTTGTTTTTTGGTTTTTTTTTTTAGACAGGATCTCGCCATGCAGTTCAAACTGGCCTTAAACTCACTATGTAGCTGGCCTCAAACTGATGGCCCCTGCCTGGTGGCTCAGGGCATCTTGAACTGCCCCCTGCCCTGCCCCCTTAACGATTCTGCGCTTTGAAAGGAGCTCGCACAGCTTGGAGTGGGTCCCTGTTAGGAATCCCGAATCAGGAGGGGAATCAGAATGTTAATAGTAAGCAAGTCGCTACATGTGTACCTCAAAGCCAGTGTATTTTAAACTTTGGTACCTTCAGCTCCATGAGAAATGCCACTGAAATAGGTATTTCAACCACTTGAAAGATTTTCTGCAGGTGAAATGATTGAATGTTAGTGGGGAGAGATTACTGAAAGAGTTGCTGTATTCAGAGCCCGTCCCCATCATGGAGTCGTGAATGGCCCACAGCACAAGTGCACCCCTGCACAAGCTCACTTGCCGACTACTGACGGGTGAGACACGTGGCCAGGTACGGTAGATAGGTGCGCACCTATGCAGCGGATGGAAGATTCTACATCTGCGCCAGCCAGTATGCTAGCGGCCAGGTGCTGGGGGCCGTGGAGCCCTTGTTGTGGCACTAGTTTGAGCTGGGTGTGGTGGTTCAGGCCTGTGATTTTAGCACTCAGGAGGCTTGAGGCAGGAGGATTGCCCTGAGTTTGAGGCCAGCCTGGGCCACGTAGTGAGTTCAAGGTCAGCCTGCACAACATAGGGAGACCCTGTCTCAAAAACAAAAAAAGTAAAAAAAGAATAAGTGATTAGCTAGTCCAGAAACACTCAGCACATGAATGTTAAGGCCCTCCTATGTGACAGGTCCCTGTCTAGATTGGGGGCTTGAGACTGGTGACCAATGCAACTTTGCGGTTGACAAGTACTGGTACTGGTTTTAGTGATAATTCTTTTCTTCGGGGGGTATGGGGTGCTGGGGCTTGAACTCGCGGCTAGGCAAGTGCTCCACCACTGAGCTGAATCCCCAACCCCTTAATGATAGTTCTAAGTGCACACCTGTGCTGCACACGAATGGGCTTCTCTGCTGTTTCCATGCATGCAGGTGTCACACTGTGGTCACCATCACCTCCCCTGCCCTCCCCTAACTGCCTCTTGTACTTTCAGTTCATCTTTGCTACTTTTCTTATTCTTTTTTTTTAGTTTCCACACATGAGAGAAAACATGTTGTCTTGTCACTTTCTCATCGCTGAGATGCAATACCCGGCACCCAAAGTTAAAGGAGAAGAGTTTTATTTGGCTCACAGAGTGTAGAGGTTTCAGTCCATAGTGGGCTCCAACGCAGGGTGGCATGGCAGAGGGGCATCGCAGAGGGGAATTGCTCAAGGGTGGTGGTCAGAAGTAGGGACAGATCAAGGGAGGAGGAAGACGATGCACCCTTCCAGGCCACACCCCCAGTGACCGCCTTGTCCCACCAGGCTCCACCTCCCAACTCACTTTTAGCTATGAATATACCAGTGGACTAATCCACTGATGAATGTCAACCCCCATGATGCAGTCACCTCCTCAAATTCCCTATGACTGCGTGAAGCTTTGGGGGCATCTAGATAGGAACCCTAACACATGCCATACTTCTCTCTCTCTCTCTCTCTCTCTCTCTCTCTCATACTTGTCTGTGCCTGGCTTCTCGTGCTTAGCTTACCTTGCAGATGCCGTGACTCCGCCTCCTCTGGGGCTCAGCACCCCGCCGTGGTGTTCATTACCTGCGTTCTTCCCGCCTACCGCCACCGAGGCCCTTCTTGATCTGGGCTGCTGTGAACTGGCTCTGAGGCGGCCCTGTGCATGAGCTCTGCACCTCCTGCGGCTGTGTGCCGAGCAGGGCTGGAGCTGGGTTGCTCGGTAGTTCAGTTATTTTCTGGAGGAGCTGCCATACTGTTTTCCATAACGGCTACCTTACTTTACATTCCATCCAAAAGTGTGTAATGCTTCCTTTTTCACCTCATCTTTTACAGCATTTTTTTTTTTAAATAATAAAATGCTGGTACTGTTTTTGTTCTTGAGACAGGGTTTCCCTATGTAGTCCAGGCTGGCCTTGAACTCAGTGTGTAGCCCAAGCTGGCCTTGAACTTGCAGCGATCCTCCTGCCTCAGCCTCACATACACCACCACGCCCAGCTCTTCTCTTTTATTGTGAATGCCTGTGGTGGCCTCTGCCTTGTGCACCCCCTCAAGGTGCTTCTGGGTGTGAATGCTGCTTTTTCCATGAACACTTTCCTGGGTCAGATGCCAGACTTGCCGGTTCGGAAGTTCAGAGATCTGGAAGTTGCTCCTCTGTGGTCTTTCCTAATCCCTGGCCCTCGCAAGCGCCTTGTGCGTGTTGGAGCTGAAATAGTGCATGTTTCCTTGGACAGGGTCCGATTCATTCCTGGGACACAGGCTGCAATGGAAAAAGCATGAGTTGCATAAGAAAGCAGCACACACGACTCCAACTGTAGACCAATGGTGTTCGGAAGGAAGCTGCGAACATCTCAAAGTATTAGAATGTCCCATTTAACTGCATTAAAGGATAATTGATCATGGCTGGATAGTGTTTGCTGGGGATTAAACCAATTAACATATCATATTGATTGAATAGAAGAAACCCTGTATCATGATATCCATAGCCTGGCGCTGAGAGTCTCATGACAAACTAGGAAGAGACTAGAATTTTGTTTTTTTATTTTGGTTTTGTTTATTTGTTTGTTTGTTTGTTTAATATGGAACATATTCAGGGCCATGTTAATCTTCTCTGTACTGTTCCAGTTTTAGTATATATGCTGCCGAAGCAAGTGCTGTTTCGGTCTTTTTGAGACAGTTTCTTGCTACGTAGCCCAGGCTGGCCCTGAACTCACTATGTAGCCCAGGCTGGCCTCGAACTCTCAGTGATCCTCCTGCCTCAGCCTCCCGAGTGCTGGGATGACAGGCATGTGTCACCATGCCTCGTTGGCCATTTGTTCTTTTTGATAGGACACACATCCTATAGCTGAAAAGCCTAACTGTACACTGAGACGTCAAGTGAGAAGTGGCTGTCCCTTCCTTGCCCCCAGCTGCCCAGCTGTGTCCTAACGTTTGATCACTGGTATTAGTCTCTGGTGTGAGCTTGCAGAGAATTCTTGGCAGTCCTTATTTTATTCTTTCTTTTTGTTTTTTTTTTTTGGTGCCGGGGATTGAACTCAGGATCTTGTGCTTGCTAGGCAAGCACTCTAACCACTGAGCTAAATGCCCAGTCCCTGGCAGTCCTTATTTCAATTTTTTTTTTTTTTTTTTTTTTTTTGGTGCTGGGGATCAAACTCAGGGCCTTGTGCTTGCAAGGCAAGCACTCTAACCGCCGGGCTAAATCCCCAGCCAGTCCTTATTTCAGCAAACTGAAATCTGTGTCTTACCTCTGCTTCTAAGTCCTGTCACCTGCTCATCTTGTGCCTGGCACACACCCACCTCCCTGGATCCTTATAGCAAGCAGAACTTCCTGTCTGTGATGCTGAACTCCCCAGAGGTGACCGTGGCCCTGTCCAGTCTGGGGACAGGTCCCCTTCCTCTCTCTGGGAGCCGGTGTGAGTGTGTGCTCTGCTGGCTACCTCAGAGGGCCTTTGGGCTCCTAGAGAAATGATGGCACCAGCTTGCTGGACCAACCCTGGCATATGTGTACAGTTAGGGTAAAAAACCAACAGGCCGGGCTGGGCGTGGTGGTGTATGCCTGTCATCTCAGTACTTGGGAGGCTGAAGGGAGGATTGCCCTGAGTTTGAGGACAGCCTGGGTTACCATAGTGAACTCAAGGTCAGCCTGAACTATATAGTGAGACCCTGTCTCAAAAAACAAAAATTTTTTTGAGATAGGATCTTGCTAAGTTGATGACTTGTCCATTCTTTTTTTTTCTTTTTTTAAATGGTAGCAAAGTTTATCTAAAAAAGTAAAAGAGAACCGTGAGAGAGAAACTGGCTCTGTAGAGCGAGCTTGGGCCTAGAAGAAGAGAAAAAATAAAATAAAAGTACATCTGGAGGACACAGGGTGGGCTATCACGAGGAAAGCCACGAAAGCCTAAATTGCCCATTCTGGGCTACAATTTGTGATCCTCCTGCCTCAGCTTCCCAGAGTGCTGGGATTATAGGCATATGGTACCGCACCAAACATTTTCTTCTTTTTCTCTTTTTTTTTTTTTGCAGTGCTGGGGATGGATGGAACCCAGAGCCTCATGCATGCTGGGCAAGCACTCTGTCACTGAGCTATATCCCAGGCCCATTTTTAAAATCTGAAAATTGGCTGACTTAGACTAATGTTATTTTTAAATCTACTACATTATGTTTTTCAATTTTTAATTCTATGAGTACATGTTTGCAGTACATAACGATGCATTCATCATGGGGAACTGGGCATGGTGGCACAGGCGTGTAATCCCAGCAATCAGGAGGCTGAGGCAGGAGGATCACCTGGAATTCAAGACCAGCCTGGGCTGCATAGCACGACCCTGTTTCAAAAAATACCCCCGAGCGCACTTGCTTTGGCAGCACATATACTAAAAAAAATACCCCCAAAGGGCTGGGGATTTATTTAGCTCAGTGGTAGAGCGCTTGCCTCGCAAGTACAAGGCCCTGAGTTGATCCCCAGCACCCACCACTCCCCAAAAAATCCCCAAAACAAAATAAACAACCCAAATACATTCACAGCAGGGAGTTGGTCCCATGCACATGACGTATCTGTTCTTTTTGTGTCCTATCCCCTCCCTGGAAGCTACTGAATTCTGCCAGTCAGTACTCCACAAGGGCAGCCAGTCTGGGAAGTTGTTTATTGACAGTAGCTGGGCCAGGTCATCCAGCTGTAAAGAACTCAGCCCGGGTCGTGTGGCCGCCCCACCGACTAGAGTCCCGGCCTTCTGCTTTCGGGTTCCGTTGCTGGCTTCTTCCATTCTTTACTGCGATATCTTTGTTACGAACACTTGGAATTCTTCAAAACTGACTTCTCCATCACCATTCTTGTCTAGTTCTTTGAAGAGGTCATCTAAGGCGCTTGCACCCTGGTTTCAGAGAGAAATGGTGGGATAAGGGAAGGAAGAATAAACAAAATCAGACACTGCCACCTATTTTCCTTTCTTGTTGAGACAGGATCTCGCTATGTAGTCTAGGCTGGCCTTGACCTTGCAGTGATCCTCCTGCCTCAGCCTCACCAGTGCTGGGATTACAGGTGTGCGCCACCACATCCCTTGAAGCTGCTTTCCTTAGGGAGCTCCCAAGGAGTGGGTGGGCGTGGAGCCCCAAAGCCTGTTAGCAGTGTTGGTGGTGAGCAAGCTTATGCAGGCTGAGCCCGGCCTGTCTGCTGCTTCTAGGCCCTGAGGCTGGGTCCCGATGCCCTTGAGTGCTGGGAGTGTCACAGAGGTGGGCTGAACTCCGCTGTCCCACTCCGCTGTCCCCTGCCCTCCTGCCGGCTGCTGCGCCCACCTTGAGCAGACTGGGGAACTCGGCCTGGACCAGCAACTTCAGCTCCTCCTTGGACAGCTGGTCTGGGTCGCCTTCTTTGGCTGCGTATTTTTCAAAAATGCTCTTGAGTTCTGCAGGAGACTTTTTTGCAGCCATGGTGGCGTCCTGTAAATGGAGGAGAACATGAGTGTCTCTGAAGGCATCCACACATTTCATGAGTGTCATCAGCAGGATCTGTTTGCCTGTCCCCTGGCAAAGATGGAGAAGATGGGAAAGAGACAGGAGGAGAGAGTGCTGGGGTGCGAGGGCACTGGGTTTGCCTAAGTGCTTTGAAAAGAATCATTGTGGGGCTGGGGTGCAGCTCAGTAGTGGGGTGCTGGCCTAGCAAGCTCATGCCCTGGGTTCCATCCCTGCATTGGAAAAGCCCCTTAGCTAGTATGTTAAATGTTTGTCCTGGGCGCACCCCCGTCAGCAGACCCTGAAGGGATGGCATCCGCTCTGTGGGCCACAGTCGCAGAGAGAACCTGCCTGTGGGTGACGCCTTGAAGGGCACAAACCCGCTTTCTTTCCAGCCTCTGCTCTTTCCCGCCATTCTAAGAAGAAGCAGAGGTCACTGGGAGAGAAAGAGCACTCAGTGCCACTCAGACCCCACTGACCTGCTCGGTGACAGCACTCTGGGAGTCTGCAGATGTGTGAGGTGCCGGGAGCGCCGTGTGCTTTTATAGTCCTGCAGACACGCCACCCTGATTATGAAATTTTCCTTTTGTTTGCCATTTAAGGGTAATTATTAATAGTTTTTGAAACCCAAGCTTAAGACCACATGAACCTCTTAATTAAGGGCAAGATCCAATAAAGGGCCACTCATGGGTGTTCAATGTCCAGAGTCCCAGGAGGAGTCTGCAAGTGTCTGCCCTAGACTATTGTCCCTCCGGTACAGAGCCAGGATATCTGCTTGCAGTTCACAGTTTGGACTTAGCTACGTGTGCAGGATTGTTTTCAACTCAGTTGCATATGTAGGCTTGAAAAATGAGCTTCCTTCATATCCAGAAAAAAAAAATACTGTCACAGGACAGTATGACATGCTTTTAAAAATGTCAGTCCTTGCCCTGAGTTCGATCCCCAGCACCAAAAAAAAAAAAAAAAAAAAAAAATGACAGTCCTTGAAATCCTACTTCGTAAGGATTTGAACACAAGCATGAGTGTATGGAAGTGTTGCTTCAGACAGAGGCTTAAGACATGCGAAGGAGCTGTACAGTCATTTAGTTCGATCCCCAGCACCCAAAAACAAAACCAAACCAAACATCATTTAGGGTTTTATTTCACAAAGCAAGATTACTAACATGGTCATTTTTCAATGTTTTTGTTCCCATGACCTCTTTTCTCATTATCCTTTTTCTTTTTTGTTTTTTGAGACAGGGTCTCACTATGTAGTTCAGACTGATCTTTTTTTTTTTCTCCTTAAATTTTTATTTATATTAGAAAACCTAGTAAATAGTTCATATCACTTGCTGGGCTCTCCAACATATTTAAGTAACTAGCATGAGCCAGGTACTTATATACATAATCTAATGCTCAGCACAACTCAAAAAGGTACACATTATTTTTCATGCTTTATAGATGAAGAAAGTAAGTGTAGAATAATTTGACATATCACAACTGGTAAGTCACACCTAAGTTTGATTCCACAGTTTGCAATCTTTCCAATCTATCATATTGTCTGTTACAGAAACTATTAAGAGTAGTTTTTCTTGCCAATGACCTGAATGCTTTGTTCAGGCTGATCTTGAACTCACTATGTAGTCCAGGGCTGGCCTCGAATTCCTGGTGATCTTTCTGCCTCAATTTTCCAAGTGCTGGGATTATGGGCATGCATCACCACACCTGGCTTACATTATCCTTTTTCGTATCCAATATACTTTGTGAATCATTCTAAAAAACTTGTAAAAACACTTGGCTTACTCTTATACAATTGGAAATACTTCCAACTTTTTGGAATTGCCAGGATTTAAATTTGGAGACAGAATTGATCTCTATTGGCAAGAGTTTCATGAAATAAGTAGGACAGCTAGGCGTGGTGGTGCACGGGAGGCTGAAGCAGGAGGATCGCTGCGATTTCGAGACCATCTTGAACTACATAGCGAGACCCTGTCTCAAACAAAACAAAGCAAAATAAAACAGCAACAAAAAGAACGAGGACATTTCCAGGGGACATTGATCTAATGCTGATTGTGACTCACAAGAAGGGGTTCCAGATTGCCTTTGACAGCACTGGGCCGCTTTGAAACACTTTCCCACTTCTGCACTTAGATGATGCTCTCTGGCCTGCCCTAGACCATCTACCAGCCGAGGCTTGGACGATCAGCCTGTCTTTCTTCCTCTAGCTTTGCAGTTCTAAATTTCTGAGGATTTCTTTACACTGTAGGGCCAATGGGAGCATTCCCGGAAGTCTGTGCTGTGCTCGGTCTCCTTCGGGTCGTTAATGTTTTGACTCAGATTCAGTGATGGCGGCGTGACCAGTGCAGAAGGTGCAGCAACATGCTGCTTGGCGCTAAGACAGGCCTGTCGGTTTTGGTGTGAGATTTACCCAAACATGTTCTGATTTTGGCAGTGGTTTTTAATCAAGCTTTTAGAGAGTTTCTGATGCTTTTATGTGTAGGTTCTGTTCTCCTGGGAAGAAGTGGGCTTTTGTGAGTAATTATAGCAAGCACTGTCTTTTTTCCCCAGCATCTTTAAAAAATATTTCCAGTCTACAGAAAATTGACCAGAATACCCCTCCACCACTTGAGTGCTTTCACTGATGGTCAACATTTCCATGTTCACTTCCTCTCTGGACTGCATGAAAATCAGTCATGGGCACCCAAGTGCTGCCCCCAGTTCCTTGGCGCATGTCTCCTAGGGAAAGGATATTCTCCTGCGTAAGCACAAAGCCATCATCACAGCCCGATTCCTATCTCCCCAGTTGCTTCAATAGCGTTATTATTTTTTTCTTTTTTTGAGACTGGGTCTTGCTGCGTAGCCCAGGCTGGCCTCAAACTCGTGGCAGTCCTCCTGCCTCAGCCTCCTGAGTGCTGGGATGACATGTGTGCTCCATCACTCCCAGCTGAAATAGCATTTTAAATCATCTGTTTTCTCAAATTACCACTTGTGAGCTAAAATTGACAGGTAGGTTATTGTAGTTCTCGTGTCTATGTTGAAGGGATGATTTTAATAACTATAATATTTAAATTATACATTTAAGTCCATAGATCATATGACAAGTAACATGTTCTATTACACATACCTAGCTTGCGTGTAGTGTATGTAAACTATATCCATTCTAAGAAGCACTTTTGCTGCAGTATTTGTTAAGAGCTTTTTAGCCTACAATTCGGGCACGGTGGCACACGCCTGTCATTCCGGCACTCAGGAGGCTGAGGCAGGAGGATCGCCATGAGTTTGAGGCCAGCCTGGGCTACATAGCGAGTTAAAGGCTAGGTGGGACTACACAGCGAGACTCTGTCTCAAAAAAAAGCAAACAAAACAGAAGAGTCTTTCAGGCTCCCTCCCAGTCTCTTATTTCAAGGGAAGCCTCCTGGCCGAGACGGGCCTGGCTACGTGGCAGAACTTGTGCTCACAGCCAACACTGCCAGAACTGGATAAACGACTTGCTCATCTCCCCAAACATGTCTCTCGAAGCTTATTTTTCTCCTTCCTCGCAGACTCCAAAGCATGAGGGTAAAGCTGCAATTGGAATCACAAAATCCACTAATAGATTATTCTTATGAAACATTAACTAAAACTATATGGAGGCCAACAATAAATGCTGGGCGTGTTCCCAGAGTGCACTGTGAAACGAGAGAGGGGCCACACATCAGGCGCAGGGTGCTCATGGAAAAACGGAGAGGCAAAGGTTAGTTACCACCTTGCAGTTCAATCGCCTGATCTTTGGACAGACTTGATTTTTTCCTAGGAAAACTGAGAGTAATTTATTTTGAAAGCTCTGAGTACTGCTGGCTTTTGGGTTTTTGTTTGTTTGGTTTGGTTTTCTGAGACAGGGTCTTGCTGTGTAGCCCAGTCTGGCCTCGAACTCCCAGAAATCCTCCTGCCTCAGCCTCCCGAGTGCTGGGATTACAGGCCTACACCACAACCCCTGGCTACCGCTGGCTTTCATGGCTGTTACTCTGTTCCAGATATGCGTGGACAGAGGGTCTGAAAAATCCTCTTTGGAAGGTCCTTGCCAGACAAAACTGGTGTGAAATGTATGCTATGTTCTTGCTATCTTTGACCTGGAAGTTGTTTTGTTTTCAGTATTTATGTTTCCAGTCTGGCCTTGAACTTACTATGTAGCCCAGGCTGGCCTCAAATTAGCTGTGATCTTCCTGCCTCAGCCTCCTGAGTGCTGGGATTGTAGGTGTGGAAATTTCAAAGAGACCCTGAATACTGAGTTACAGCCCTCCTGGAAAGGGATCGCTTACCTGTCCCCTTTCTGGTACTTGCCTCCCTGGAGCTGCAGACAGCTCATTTTCTCTGCCCCGCCAGCCTTGGCATGTGCCGTCTCTCGGCCTCAGGGCCTCTCTGGGCTCCCGAGGGCTCCCCGAGGCCCCCATTTGCGGACCCTAGTGCCCTCCTCCTGTGAACCTCACCATCTGGTCTCCGTCTCCTGTTGTGACCCCTCTGCTGCCTCACTGTGTCCTTCGTCATTCTGGGCTAACCCTCGGGACCCGGGGTGCTCTTCTGGCACGGGGTGCACTCCCCATAAGGGCTGAGTGTGGCTTCCCGCTGTCCCTGTCCTGTGTGACGCCTTTGCTGTGTTGTGATGCAGTGAGACCCTCGAGATGGCACGTGCTTGTAACCCAGTGCTCTGGGAGGCCGAGGCAGGAGGAACCAAGTTCAAACCCAGCCTGGGCAACTTAGTGAGACACCATTTTCAAAATAAAAAAAAGGGCTGGAAATGTAGCTCAGTGGGACAACATCGGTTTCAATTCCCGTAACATGCACACACTCACCCACGGCCTTAATCACATGTGCAAAGTTGTGTGCCATGTAAGGACCCAGGTTCTTTGGTTCTAGGGATGAGGGTGTGGACACCGTTGGGGTGGCCTCCCGAGGGTTCAGTGGAAGTGAAGGGACAGGGCAGAGCCCAGGCTGCCCCCTCCGCCGCCTGTGGACCGGGGCGGGAGGGAAACTGCGGCTCTGGACAGCAGTGATGGGCAGGCACGCTGCGTGGTGTGGCGAGAAGGGAGGGAAGAACCTGCCTGGGACCCACGCGGCTGAGGGAGGAAGCCTCGGCTGGAACCCACAAGGAAAGCACAGGTCACTGGGCTGTGATGGGTGACACCTGAGTGCCACCCAGGACAGGCTCAGGTCTGGTGACGTCTTGGACCCATTGTATACTCTTCCTGTGGGCTGCGGGGAACGTGCGCAGAGGTTAATTAGTGCCACACCTACCCCTTGGTTGTGCTTTTACATCTCCTAAAGCTTTATTACTTATCGATCCTTTTTTATTTTCTTATTCGGCATGGCTCGGTTCCAAAAAAGAGCTGGGGCATGGTGGTGCATACCTGTAATCCTAGCACTTGCGAAGCTGAGGCAGAAGGATCACTATGCGTTAGAGGCCAGCCTGGACTACGTACCCTGACTCAAAACACCAAAAAAAAAAAAAAGACAGATTTGGGGATCAGTCGACAACCAAGACTTTGGGCAAATGAGTGGCCACAGCAGTCCTTTCGTGGTGGAGCACGCGTTCCCTTTTAGATACCAAGTCTAGGGCTTGCAGAAACGGCAGGGATTTGTGCGCATGTGCTCATGTTCCTCTCCGCCCACCCGTGATGCTGCAGTAGGCGCGTGTGGGAACTGGCGTGTCCTGTCTCGGGTGTCTCGTGGGAGGGATGCGAGGGACAGAGCTGTTCTGGGGTTTTGTTGCTGAGTCAGCTTGCTTATTACCTGAGAGGCTGAAAGCTGTCGTGTTGGTTTTGTTTCTGGCTTTTTTCTTTTGGTGTTTTGGGGCAAGGTCTCACTATGTAGTTCAGACTGGCCTTGAATACACTGTGTGAACTAACACCTTCCTGTATGGCCATCGATTTGTTTTTTCATTAAAATAATACTATGGTCCCCTTCTCCTATGAGAAGGGTCTATCTCCTTACTTCCTATTACCTAATTTTATTTTGCTCTTTATTTATAATTTGGGTTTCTCCTACAAGAGAAACCATGTGCTATTTAAGCTTGTATGTCTGATTTACTTCACTTAACATTATGGGCTCAAGGTGCATCATGCTCCTACAAATGACTCAAGTTTACCCTTCTTTATGGCAGAGTAGTACTACTCCACTGTATGAGGGAGGCAGGGGGAGGGGAAGGGGATGTAAAAAGAATTAAATGTGTTACGTACATGAACCAACTCCCCATGATGAATGTAATCATGATGTACTATGAACATGGACTAATCAAAAAAAAAAAAGCTAAAAAAAATACTATGGGAGCCAGGTGTGGTGGTGCATGCCTGTAATCTCAGCACTTGGGAGGCTGAGGCAGGAGGATGGCCCTGAGTTTGAGGCCCATCTGGGCTTCATACTGAGTTAAAGGCCAGCCCTAAATTACACAGCGAGACCCTGTCTCAAAACAAATAAACGAACAAAGCTGCACCAGGGCTGGTTATTTTGTGGTCCGGGCCGCCTCGCTCCCGGGGTGTCGGAGCTTGAACTTGGCTGCAGCTGGATCACTGCCACGGTCCTGTTTGTCCTCACCTAGGAAATGCACACGGGCCAGGCAGCGGTGCCCTGTGTCACCTCCCAGCAGTAGTAATCAGCCCCAGCCAGTGAACAGAGGGGACAGTCACAACCTCGGGCATAGTAGCCGTGACCCGTGGAATCTGGTCCCCTCCCCTCGGCGACTCCCATGCCTGCCGGGGACACAGAGTACAGAGGCTCTAAATGACGAGGCCGATGAGACAAGACATTTTCTTAGAAACCCTTAGCTCAGGAAGTCCCGAGTGCATGGCCCACAGCAGGCAGCATGGGGAAGAAAAGCCAGGGAGGAGGCGAGGCTGTCTGAGCCCTTTCTGCATTTTAGCATAACTGTGTGCTCCACGCCTGTCATCTCAGCATTTGGGAAGCTGAGGCAGGAGGATTACAGTGAGTTCGAGGCCAGTTTGAGCTACATAGTGAGACCCTGTCTCAATAAAATAAAACAAAATAAAAACCAAACCCCAAAAAACAAAACAAAACAAAACCAAAAATACCAAATCCAAAGCACAAGCATGGTCTTTGTAAATTACTTCTTTCTGTGTTTCTGTGATGGAGCCATAAAGGTAAGCTTGAAGAGATTTGGTCTGAGTTCATTCGCTCATTTATTTTAATTTTTTGAATTCTTAAGTTTCTTTCTCTTTTTTTATTTTTTTTGAGACAGGGTCTTGCTATATACTTCAGGCTGGCCTCAAACTCACTATGTAGTCCAGGCTGGTGTCAAACTATGGTGATCCTCCTGCCTCGGCCTCCTGAGTGCTGGGATTACAGGTGTGCCCCACCACACCCGGCTGCTTTGCTGTGAACAGGCCCTTTGGAGCAGCTCTGGGCAGGATGTGACAGTGTGTTGTGGGCAGTCTGGGGAACAGAAGCCTGGGCCACGGGAAGAGGCTCATCCCAGGAGAGCCCGAATTCCCCAGCGGGTGGCCCAGATGCCTGCAACTTGCCGTGTGATCACGACTGTCACTGCCACTGTGAGCTGTGGCAGGAGGAAGCTTGGACAGATGTTTCTGGGCCATTTCCACAGTGATCTGAATGCAGGATGAGAGGCAGAGAGGAAAGGGAAGTGGGAGCGAGGAGGTGAGTATGAGTGGACTAGGGCGCTGCAGGGGCCGAGCAGCACCACTGTGCAGGGTGCTGACCACCCTTGTGCGCCAAGCCACATGGTGCATGCCTGTCATCCTGGCACTTAGGAGGCTGAGGCAGGAGGATCACCTTGAGTTTGAGGCCAGCCTGAGCTACATAGCGAGACCCTGTCCCAAAACAACAACAACAACAGTAAAAGTGAAGCTCGAGATGTGGGTGGTTCTTTTGCTTATAAAGTGGTAAACCTGGACTGTTTTCTTTCCCAGGTGATCGACATGCCAGAACACAACTCTGGCAATCTGGGTGGAACCATGAGGCTGGGACTAAGAAGAACTGTTTTCAAAACCCACAATTCGATATTAAGTAAGTCTCAGAGGTGGCTCATTTTACAAGGTGCTGAGTGTCGTTCTTGTGGCTGTGGTGAGACCCAGCACTCTGGTGGAGGCCAGCCCTGTCTCTTTCGCAGCCTCAGCAGCTGGGAGTCTCCCTCTCCCTGCTGCCCGTGCCCTGGAAACCCTGAGCCTGGGCGTTCCTGTCCCTAGAAAGGTCCCCTCGCAGTGCTGAGCCTCAGTAGGGTGCGAGGTGAGTGTGCCTTTATGTGTGAACTGACATTGCTCTGCTTCGCCAGAGGCTAAGGCAGGACATGTGCAGCAAGTTCGAGGCCAGCCTGGGCTACGCAGCAACCAAACCAAGGTTGTCTCAGAAACCAAACCAAGGCCACTCAACCCCAACTCCTACCCAACCAACCGGGCCAGCCACCAGAGCTCTCAGTTCAGTGGAGGTGTCCACTCTGTGCTCGGTGCACTATTCCAGATTCTGGAGATCTAGTAGGGAGTAGGACAGGTGCCAGCTCTGCCTTCCCAGGGCTGCAAAACAAGTGGAGAGCCGGGTGAGGGGGCACACACCTATAATCCCAGCATCTGGAGGCTGAGGTGGGAGGGTTGCCGCAAATTCGAGGCCAGCCTGGGCTACATAGTGAGACCCTGTCTCAAAGAAACAAAAACAGGGGTTGGGGATTTAGCTCAGGGGTAGAGCACTTTCCTAGCAAGCACAAAGCCCTGAGTTTGAGTCTTAGCATCCAAACAAAGAAAAACAAAAAATTCTAGTGAGGGCTCAGGGATCTCTGGCACCCAGAACCATTCCCTGAGTGCTAAGAGCCGCTAATGGGGGCCTTGGTGGGGGTGGGCTCAGTGGTAGAGTGCTTGCCCAGCATGCAGCGTGGTCAAGGACTGGAAAACCAAACAAAAAGCAAAGCCAAGTGTGGTTCACGTCTGTAATCCCAGCATTCTTGGAGTTTGAGGCAGGAAGATTGCAAATTCAAGCTCAGCCTGGGCAACTTAGTGCCTTTTTTTTTGAGACAGAGTCTTAACTGCGTAGCCCAGGCTGGCCTTGAACTCTCAGCGATCCTCCTACCTCAGCATCCCAACTGCTAGGCTTATAGGCATGAAAATAGAGGGCTGTTTGAAAATAAAGGGCTAGGGATGTAACTCATTGCAGAGGCCCTGGGTTGGATCCCAGTATTACAAGACAAAGGAATGAACCCCCAAGAATACCTTGGGAAATGCCTTCCTAACTCCGGGAAGAACAAGACAAGGAGTATGAGATTCTCCTTTGTTCTCTGAGCACAAACACAAGCCTTCATTTTGTCCTGCGTGGGAGCAATTACTTTGGCTTCCTGATGTTTTCAAATACTCTGAAACTGTTCAGATAATTGCCTAAGTCACAAAAATGGTAAGTGAAAAAAAAATAATGTTTTAAAATTATATCTGCTGGAAAAGACTTGATGATAATTGCACTAACCTTTTTCAAAAGAGCATTGTGTTCAACACATCTAAAGACCATGGAAATAAGACAAATTTAAGATTTATTTCTACTTACAGTAGACAAAAGTAGTGTTGATGATTTTTATGAATTTTAAACACAGTACCAGAACTTATTTAAGACATTCTTTTAAACAACTTTAGTGATATAATTCACATACTAGAAGATTCATCTATTAGTAGAATACAGTTGCCTGGTTTTTATTGGATTCAGAGTTGTGCAACCCTTCCCACAGTTTTAGAACATTTTATTTTTATTTTTTTGGTTTTTGAGACAGGATCTCACTGTGTAACCCAAGCTGGCCTTGAACTCATGGTGATCCTCCTGCCTCAGCCTCCTGAGTGCTAGAATTACAGGTGTGTGCCACCACACCTGGCTTGTAGTCTTTTACGATAGCCTGACTTTTTATGTATCTGGTCTTCATGTATATTATTTGGGCATGTAGTATTTGTTTTCTTCTTTGGTGGAGGGGACCAGGTCTTGCCATATTACCCAGGCTGGCCTCAAACTCATGGGCTCAAGAACTTCTGCCTCTGCCTTCCGGGTACCTGGGAACACTGAGCACACCTCTCTGTTGGGTCCGGGTGTGTCGTATTTAATTGATTTAAGGAATTCAGTGTGCTGACTCATTTCCTGCTGATCAACATTTCAGCTTGGTTCTGGCGTTTTTAGTAGAAAAATGCTGATTCAAGCATCCTGATGGTGTTCTGTCCCTCGGATAGATTTCCAGGACTTGAGTGATTAGGCCAAAGGGTAGGAACACTTTTATGACTGATAACTTTGTCGGAGGGTTGGAAAGAAGGGGTGTCAGTTCACAGTGATGCTCACGGCAACATTAGGGCTTCTGCTTTCCCGGTCTTGCTGCTAGCGTGATCATTTCTTCCGGTTCCGGTGGGGAGGACAGAGGCGCCCTTGCTTCAGGGCTTCACTGTGCTTGTCCTTTCGTGGCTGCAGAGTGAGCCTGTACCTCCTTGTTGTTTCGCTTGCACTCGGTCTTCCTTAGCGTTTCAGCCTGGGAAGGGGGGCTCCTTCCCGAGGTCCCTGGCCTCAGTGGCTAAGATGGGGTCAGAAAAGTCTTTTCTTAGTCTCCCCTACTTTTTGTTTTTCTTTCTTTCTTTTTTTTTTTTTTTTTGAGACAGGGTCTCATTATGTAGTTCAGGCTGGCTGGCCTTGAACTTAGCCTATAGCCCAGGCTGGCCTCGAATTCACCACAATTCTCCTGCCTCAGCCCCCTGAGTGCTGGGATGACAGGCATGCACCACCGTGCCTGGCCTGGGAAATTTTTCAATGAAGGGCCAGGGAGTAAGTGAATGACCATGGCTGTGTTCCAATGAAACTTTCTTCATGGCTACTGAAATTGAATTTCTTGTACTTTTCTATGTTGCTTGAAGTTTTGCAGCCATTTGGAAGTATAAAGGACCTTCTTAGTTAGAGGGCCTACCAGAAACTGGGGGCTCATATTTGACAGTGGGCCGGGGTGTGCTTTGGGAATCCTGGAGAGGTGAAAGACAGCATCTCAGCCAGGAGCAGTGAGGCAGGGGGACTGAGGGAGGCTGAGGCAGGAGGATTGTTGCAGGTTCAAGGCCAGCCTGGGTGACAGAGTGAGACCCTGTCTCAAAAAAAAAAAAAGCAAAAAGAAAAAACTCCTCTGCGTGTGCTTGTATCAGGGAGAGGGACTTAAGTAAGATGTTGGTTCTGCTATCCTGTAAGAGAAGCAGATTTGTGTTTGTGTTTGGAAAGCAGAGTTAAGAGGTTACTAGGAAGGCATCGACCTGCTAGGCACTGAAATGCAGAGCGGTGAAGTGGAAATCCAACAGAGAGGGGCTGGGGATTTAGCTCAGTGGTTAGAGTGCTTGCCTTGCAAGTACAAGGCCCTGAGTTTGATCCCCAGCACCAAAAAAAAAAAAAAAAAAAAAAAAAAAAAAAAAAAAAAAAAAAAAAAAAAAAAAAAAAAAAAAGAAAAAGTCCAACAGAGTGGGAAGAAATGGAGATAAGACAGAGCAAGTCTTCTGGGCTAGAAAAACTGCTTTTGCTTTCTTTTCTCTTATCCCAGCACTGATACCGAAAAGCCACTTCTAGTGTCTGGTAAGATTAGATCGTTAGGAAGTTTAAAAAAAACAGAAATTTTGGCTGGGTTAATGAGGTGATTTGCAAAAGTGTTTAGAAGTCCGTGCCGTGGTCATTTGTCACTGCTGTGTCACCTGTGCCGGGGCACTTCCTGTTGCTTGTGCCTGGGCCAGCTGCTTGCCTGGGTGTGTCTGGCAGTAGGAGGCACGTCCAAGGCGCAGTCTAAAAGGATGGTGAGTGTTTACATTTTACGAAATTATTACAGTACATGGACACATTGCCATGAATGCCCCTCAAAATCCTCACCCTGGCTTCGAACACACTGACCTTCCCGTTCCTGCCACTTTCTGCAGCAGCTCTGGAGTCCTCGCTCCTGAGTGTCTTTAGTTGCACTGTCCCAGCTGCCTTGCTGACCTGAATCGATTTGGAATGTTCGCCTTTCACGGTCATTTTGCCTTCGGGGAAGAGCCAGGAGTTACAAGGGGGACAAGGACACCTGTGAGTTTTGCTGAGCTGCTTTCCATTAGGTGGCACTTGGCAGCAGCAGTCACTGTATTTTTAATCACAGCCTATAGAGACCCTCAGGAAAGAGGACTCCAGAACTGCTGCAGAAAGTGCCAAGAACCATGGGACAAGTGTGTTTGAAGCTAGGGGAGGATGCTGAGGGGGATTCACGACAAGGTGTCTTTTACAGAAATCATTTTTTAATTTAAACACTCAATCACCCCTCATGGGTCAGGGACATGACCCTCAGAGTAGATGACACCCACACCTCTCTTACGACACAGCCCCATCACCTCGCAGCCACAGGCTGTGGGCTTCTGAGCACACCAGGGGCTGCGCTGTCACCACCCGTGTAGCTCTGCCCACTCTGCATCTGGGAGCTGGGTAGGGGAAGAGCGCCGGCCTCAGGGTGCTTGTGGGTCTAGCTGGGTCCTGCCTGTGAGTCCTTAGTACCTTGTCTGGCCGGAGATGGCACTGCTCAAGCTGGGGAGGGAAAATGTGAAGGCAAAGCTCAGGGGAACTACAGACTGGGGCCTGCCATTAAAAAAAAAAAAAAAAAAAAAAAAACGGTTTTGGTTTTGGTGTACATACCTATAACCCCAGTACTGCAGAACTGCAAGTTCGAACCCAGCCTGGGCAACTTAGTGACTTTGCAAGACCCTGTCTCAAAATAAAACCTAAAAAGGGCTGGGGATACAGCTCAGTGTGAAGGCCCTGGGTTCAATCCCCACAACTGCCACCAAAAAATACATAAATAAATAAAAAGCGCCCTCTGTGAGTCCACACAGAGGTGCTGGTGTGGACATGACTCAGTCCCACGGGCAGGTGTAGACAGGGAGGGCGCATCTGCTGGCTTCCGTGGCAGGTTTTGCAACTGCCGGCTTTCCCTTAGGACACCGTCACCATCTTGTAGGAGAGAAGACGACCTAGAGCAGGGGTGGCGAACCTTCTAGTGCTTGCAGCGATAACAGTGGGCTGCCGCACACGTGCGGTGGGTTCACCACCTGTGCTCTAGGTGATTGCTGCGAGCCTGTGATCCGGAGCCTCCTCCACAAGTGTCATGGCGTGGTTCTCAAACTGATCACTCCGAGTCAGGCATGGTGGCACACAACTGTCATCCGAGAATTTGGGATGCTGAGGCAGGAGGATCACCACGAGTTTGAGGCCAGCTTTGGCTACATAGTGAGACCCTGTCTCTAAACAAATAAGTAAGTAGGCAAATCAGTCGATTTTAGCTGATGGCTCCCGCGCTCATTGCTGTCTGTTTCTTTCAGGGAAACTGTATGGTGGTGTCCCTTTCATAGCGGAGCGACACAGACATCGGTACGAGGTAGGCCTGCCATGAACGCGAGCATCTGCCTAGCAGATAGCTCCATGGGCCTCTACCCAGGGGCCGCCATGCCTCTTCAGAACCCCAGCCCCTCCTTCTCTGGTTTTGGGGAAAGGGGTATCTCTAAGAAAGGACCAAGTGCCTTTGGGGACAGGGCTGAGTTTCCAGGTCTTATTTGGGGGATTCTAGGTTGAGGACCCTCTTTGGAAGCTTACATTGAGCCCGAGACTTAGTGTCCTACAACTAAGGGGACTTAAATGTTGGAATTGCCGTGTGCAAGCTCTAGGTGTCCAGAAGCACTGACTGCCTGTGTCAGGGTTAATTAGTGTGTCAGTTAGGATGCTTCAGGTTGCAGAGAACAGAACTCTGTTCATTATTCACTTGATCAGTCTAAACAGTAACGAGCCAGGCGTGGTGGCACACACCTGTGATCCCAGCACTCGGGAGACTGAGGCAGGAAGATTGCTGGTGAGTTGGAGGTCAGGCTGGGCTCCACAGTGAGACCCTGTCTCAAAAAACCATAAACCAAAACAAACAAAGGAAAACATTCCGTTGAGGCTTAGTTTCTAAATTACATCCAACTTCCTTTCTTTGCTCTGGGTGTTGGACATAGAGATTAAGTAGGAGTTAGAGGATGGAGGAAACCCACCCACCCACCCAATGGATGAAGGGCCTTTTTGGAAACGCATGTGTCTGTGCTGTGCCATGGCTTAAAGACATTGGGTTTCTTGTACCTCCAGGTGAACCCTGACCTGATCAGCTACTTTGAGCAGAAAGACCTGACTTTTGTGGGTCAGGATGTGGAGGAGAAGAGGATGGAAGTCATTGAACTGGCAAGTAAGTGGCCTCTTTGTTCCTCAAGGCTTCGAGGTGTGCTGACCTCTTTTGTCAACCCCAGACTCATTTGAGGCTTAGTTTCTTCGTTACCTTTCTATTCCGCTCTCCTTTGAAATAAAAGGCAACTACAAAGTGCATGAAAAACAGCCGGGTGTGGTGGCACATGCCTGTCATCCTAGCGCTTGGGAGGCTGAAGCAGGAGACTCACCATGAGTTCAAGGCCAGCCTGGACTACATAGGGAATTCAAGAGTGGCCTGACTACATAGTGAGACCCTGTTCCAAAAAAACCAAGAAAAGGGGTTGGGGATTTCGCTCAGTGGTGGAGTGCTTGCCTAGCAAGTACAAGGCCCTGAGTTTGGTCCTTAGCACCCCAACCCCCCCAAAAACCAAAACAAACAAACAAACAAAAAAAAAACAAAAAAAGGGGGGATGCTGGTGGTATAGCTTGGTGGTATAGTGCTTGCCTAGCAGCATGCATGAGGACCTGGGTTCGACCCTCACCACAGGAAAAAAAAAAAAAAAGAAGAAAATAAATAGTGAAAGTAAGGTGGCCACAGGCTAAATATTCATCTCCTCCATCTCCGATGAGTCTCTGTACTGAGTGCTAAGATGACCTTCCGGCAGAACTGCCATCTGGCTGCTCAATCACCTCTACTGCTTTCATTTCAGATCATCCCTATTTCATTGGTGTCCAGTTCCACCCTGAGTTTTCTTCCAGGCCGATGAAGCCTTCGCCTCCCTACTTGGGGCTCCTGCTCGCAGCAACTGGGACCTTGCAGGCGTACCTTCAGCAGCCGGGCCTGCCGCCTCCCAGGTAACCACCTGCCGCTCTGGGCTAGGACAGCGCCACAGGACGGCTTGGGCGCCGAGGGGCTTTTTTCCCCTTTAAAGTTTTTCTCTTCATGAAAATAACTACTTGCCAGGTGTGGTGGCACAGGCCTGTCATCCCGGCATTCGGGAGGCTGGGGCGGGAGGGTCTCTGCGAGTTTGAGGCCAGCCTGGGCTGTGGAGTGAGACCTTGTCTCAAGAAAGAAAGAAAGAAAATGACTTGCTCACATCTACAGTGGTAGTGGCCAGGCTTCCAAAGTATGCTGACCCTGGGCTTTATTTTAGGAATGTTTGTGATTTCGTTAAGTGAAGAGCTTTTGTCGACCCATCAGTTGCTAAGAGCGCTGACTGCTACATAGGCTTCTTGGTGCCAGTGTGCAAGTGGCTGTTCAGACCTGCGGCCGCCTCGCTGTCTTTTCTCCCTGGCTGCCGGTGCTTTGTGCACGAAGGGCAGCATCTTCTCAGAGGGATTCCGTTTGCCTTCTGGTTGTAGCGGCAGCATTCTCCCTGAGGAGGGTTAGATGTGGGCTTCACATGGCTCTTGCGTGTGTGGGCATTCCTTAGCCCTTGGATGGACTGGATATGCTAGCGTGTGAGGTGGAGATCTGACTCCTCCTCTTCCCCTAAATTATAAATTGGGTAATTTGGTTTTATTTCAGGGATTTATATTTTGTTCAGTTGATGATTTTACCTCTCTCTTTTATTTTTTTATTTTTGAGATAGTATCTCCCTATGTAGTTAAAGCTGGCCTCAAATTCAAGGAGATCCTTCTGTCTCAGCCTTTTGAGTGCTGGGATAACAGGCATGCACAGCCATATCGGGCTGATCTTTATCACTTATACTAGAACCTTTATTATCTTTTCATTATCAGAGCATTATTGTAAATTAAGAGCTTATCTACCCTATTCTCATTATTATTTAATTTTTTAAAAATGTATTTTGCTATTCTTCTGGTGAACTTTACAATGATTATTAAGATCAGGTTTGAGTTTAAAAAATTCCTTAGGGATTTTCTTTTTTTATAAAATTTTATTTTAATGGTACATCTTAGATATACATAGTGATAACATTTATCATAGGGAATTTATACCAGTACATGATATATCTTGCTTCTTCTTTTTTTTCCCATTCTCCTCCCCTCCCTTCAACCCCTCCTGCTCTTTAGGGATTTTCATTGAAGTTTTATTGGATTCAAATATTAGTTTGAGGCTGGGCGTGGTGGTACATGCCTGTAATCTCAGCAAGTGGGAGGCTGAGGCAGGAGAATGGCTGTGAGTTTGAAGCCAGCCTGGGCTCTTGAAGTTGCCAGGGAATGAGGCATCTTCAGAAGGCTGCCCGTTTCAGCCTAATTTGAACCACTTTTCTAAATGACATCTAGCTGGCAATGAAAGCAAATGATCAGGAGGTGTGTGTGTGGCTGGACTGGCTTCTGTAAAGACTACGAAGTGCTATAGAATAGTCCTCAATTTTTTCTCTCTTTTTTTTTGGTGCCGGGAATCAAACTCAGGGCCTTGTGCTTGCAGGGCAAGCACTCTAACCACTGAGCTAAATCCCCAGCCCATCAATTTTTTCTCTTATTGCGGGTTAATTATGGAATGTGTTTGGAGCTAAGAGCTGAATAATTTCTGCATATGGTGGCACATGCCTGTGACCCCAGCACTCAGGAGGCTGAGGCAGGAGGGTCGCCACAAGTTCAAAGACCAGCCTGGGCTACACAGTTCAAGGCCAGTCTGCACTACAAAGCGAGACCCTGCCTCAAAGACAAAGGAGCACCAAAAACAATGGAATGGTAGTCCAGGGTTTTCTTTTATGCCTTGCTGAGTGAGTTCCTCTTTTGTGCAGCGATGGATACAGCGATGCGAGCGATGACGGCTTTGTGGAGCACAGGCTGGCTGAGCTGGAGATCAGCTGACACGGGTGTGCAGCTCGGGACGAAGGGCTGCTGGCCATGGTGAGCCAGAAGCTTCGAGTGCTGGGTCCTGCAAACATGCTGCAGTGCTGCACTAGTCCCAGGGGAGCCTGCTCTGTTTGCACGGCCCAGTCAGCAGGACAGACCGAAAAGCCCACGACACTGTCAGGAGTTAACATTGGAAGTCAGGAGTGGTGACGCACACCTGTCATCCTGGCACTCGGGAGGCTGTGGTGGGAGGATTGCAGCAAGTTCAAGGCCAGCCTGGGCTACATAGTGAGACCCTGTCTCAGAAAAACGAAGAGTAAAGATTGGGGGAGATGCGATGCACCGATGCAGGCTGATACCTGTGAGCGCAGCTGTACTATAAGTGGGTACCTGGGGCTGTAGTGATTGGAGTTGTAATAGTCTAGCTCAGGAGGTGGCACTTGTTTTTGTTTTGTTTTGGTGTTTTGAGACAGAGTCTTTCCTGCTATGTAGCCCGCCTGCTATGTATCCTTGGCCTTGAACTCATGGTGATCCTCCCGCCTCAGCCTCTGGAGCGCTGGGGTTCCAGGCTGGACCTATTGTGATTTGTATTACTTTCTGAGGTTGTTAACACTTTTATTCTTTTTTTTTTAATTGTAGTGAAGATGAGCCACTCTATTGGCCATTCAGGATGTAGAGGCTCGGCGGGCCTCTGTGGATGCCTACTTTTGGGGACCAGAACCCAGGGTGTTTCCTTCCTGGGCAGCCTTTGGGGGTCACATATTTCTGTAGCAGATTAAACCTTTTGCAACAACCCTGTGAGGCAGAAATCATGTTTGTGTCTCGTGAGCCTTTGAGTCAGAAAGATGAGCTGGGGGCCAGGTCTCCTGGCTTGCCCTGTGTTGTGTGGGAAGGTGGTGGGGCATCTGGGCTAAGATATTCTGGGTCAAAAGTTCTAAGCCAGGCATGGTGGCACATACCTTTAACTGCAGCAGGCTGGGAGGCTGAGACCCTGTCTCAAAACAGCAAAAAAGAAAACAACAACAATAAAAAAACAAATTCACGCCCAGCATGGGCAACTTAGTGAGACTCTGTCTCAAGAATAAAAAGTGAGGCTGGGCATGGTGGCGCACATCTCTAATCCCAGCCCTCAGGAGGCTGAGGCAGGAGGATCGACACTAACTCTAGACTAGCCTGGGCTACACAGCGAGACTCTGTCTCAAAACACCAAAAAAGAAAACAACAAAAAAAGAAGCTGGTCTCATCTCTTTGTTAACAGGCCAGTGTGAGTTCCTCAGAGCTGTGGCCGGTCCCTACTTTCTCTTACTTCCAACTCTGTGTAATAAGCCCACCCCTCACTAATGTGTCTTCAGATTCCTTTCCTGTGAGGATGGGGCAGGAACCTCCTCTCTAATTGGATGGGAAGCTGCACAATGGCTTTTCTCTCCCACTGTGTCTCTGTTTCCCTTGAGGGCCAAGAGGGCAGTACAGCTAATCCCCTGCCTGCCTATCCTGGGAATCCTGGCCACGTGGGGACAGGTGGTGCTGGACTTGGTGGCTCTTTCCATCCGTCTCCCCTCTGCCTAAACAGCTCTCAGGAAGCCTTGAGGCCATCTCAGGGAAGCTGAGCATCATCCAATACCAGCCAGACTCCCTCGCCTGGGGGGTGGTCCTTCAACATCAGAGGGGTTTAGACCTGCTCACTGCTGCACAGGGCACCAGGAACAATGTTGATTTCATACTAATAAGTCCTAGTGTAGCAGGAGTAGGGCGTGGCTAAAATTGACAAGGGAGTGTGACCTAGAGGAGTGGTTTGGACCTGATGTCAGCCCTGGAGGAGTGGCCTGGAGCTGATGCCAGCCTGAGGTGCCAATTTCAAACACCACCCCTCCCACACGGACAGTAGGGGTTCTCCGGAATTTCCATGGGAACTCCATTGTATAAATAGAAGCAGCACCAGAACTGAGGTCTCTTCCTTTCTCTGGTGCCACCCTGGTGAGTGTCTTTAATGCTTCTCTCCCGCATAGCAAGGCCACCCCCACCCCCATGCCCTTTCTAGACAGGCCCTGTGGGGGAGGTGGAGTCTGCCCACCCAGCGCCCAGGCTGTCAGGCCTTTTCATGGTAGCTCCTATAGTGCCTTTTAGGCATGGTACACATTTTGCTATTTCTATTGTTATGGTCAACTTTGCTTTTCTTTTCTCCACCTGGCCCAAATTTGCTCTACAGAGCTAGTTTCTCCTTGTTTATAATTTTAAATAAAACCTTGAAATTACTTTTTGCTGCCCTCGTTCAATTCTTTGTTCAAGGAGAGGAAGAACCCAGGACTATCGGAAACCTATCGGATAACATCAGCTGATCAGACATGGGGCACAGAGCGTGCAAGAAAAGGCGCTTGCCCTCCAGTCCTCTACTACCTACCCTCATGGATACGCCCATCTTGGATTCTTGCCTTGGATTCTTCCTCTTTTAGTGCCTCTTCTCATCCGTCCTTTTACTCTCTTGTTTATTATTATTATTTTTCTTGGGGGAGTCCTGGGGATCAAACTCAGGGCCTTGTGCTTTCGAGGCAAGCACTGTACCACTGAAATAAATTCCCAGCCCCTCCTGTTTATTATTACCATGGTTAATCACTCTGTTTCAAAGATTTCTCACCAACAGGACTGCGGCCATTTCCCAGGCATTTGCTAAAGACCACCTCAAGACCGTCTTCCTCCTTTAGTTCAGACAAAACCCTGACCACCGGAAGTGGTCAGGAAGGGCAGGAAGTAGTTAAGGAGATGCGCTGGTCCTAAGGGCAATCTGGCTGCGACATCTGTTACCTCACTGAGCGCCAGGTTGATCCGGCTGAGCTGGCTGGCTGGGTGGGTGTCCCCTGCTTCCCTCAGGGCTCCGTGTGTGTCCTTCCCGAAGCTGCACGCTCAGCGAAGAGGATGACCACCCCAGACTGAGGAGGACCGTATCTTCTGTCAGGGGTGTACAGTAGCTGATCCCCTGCTGGGTCTTCCAAACAAGCTCTCAAGGGAGAGATGAGCTGTGTGCTTCCCCTATCTAACCGCAGGGTCCAGGATGAGGGAGTCCAAGCTCAGCCATCCTAGGCCGATGGGAGACACCTTAAGCCTCTTCCCGCTGCTGTGCTTGTCGCCCTGCTAGGGACGCAGGGTGGGTTAGTAAGGCCAAGCCTGTCGCTGCGCTGCAGCCCACCCGCAGCCCACCTTTCCTTCCTCAGCCCCGCCACTGCTCCTGACAGATGGCCCCACTCCTGTATGTTCTCCGGCCTCGTCCCTGGGGACAGCCCCAGCACCTTTGCACCGGACGCCCCCTCCAACGCCCGCTTCGCCTTTCCCCGGGAGCCCCCTTCTGCTCATGACCCTCTGAGGAAGGACCTCATAGACTGAGAGCTGCCGCCTGGTCTGGTCCAAGGGCCCCGCGGACCCTCTCGGCTTTGTTCGGAAATAAGCCCATCCTTTTGAGCTTGCACCTTTGCTTTCCACCTTTTCCCTAACAATAGGGATGGCCACTGTGGGACAGTGAGCTCAGCTCTGCTCCCCCCGCCCCCCCACAAGGGCAGGTCGGGGTTTCTAACCGAGCCGCGGGCGGGGTGCCAGGTGGGAACTCCAGGCAGCAGCATCAGGCGGAGGGACCCTTGCTGGGCCAGCGGTGGGTGGGCTGCGGACACCCCGCACCCCGACTGTACCGGGAAAGAGCGAATCTGCGGCGACCCCGTGCTGCCCGGTCGAGTGATGGGCACCATCTCGGCGAGACCGCACCGCGGCTCCCCCAGGCGTCTACATAGTTTTGTGTCTGGGATGAAATCAGCATAGGCGGGTATGCTGTTGTGTTGGGTAATGCCATCTTGTTTCTTTTCTCTTTTTCTTTTCTTTTCTTTCCTTTTTTCTTTTCTTTTCTTTTCTTTTCTTTTCTTTTCTTTTCTTTTCTTTTCTTTCTTTCTTTCTTTCTTTCTTTCTTTCTTTCTTTCTTTCTTTCTTTCTTTCTTCCTTCCTTCCTTCCTTCCTTCCTTCCTTCCTTCCTTCTTTCCTTCCTTCCCTCCTTTCTTTCTTCCTTTTTTTCCCTTCTGAAACAGGGCATCACTATGTAGCAGTGCAGGCTGGGCTCGAACTCTTGGCGATCTTCGATCTTCCTTCCTTGACCCCCCGGTGCCGGCGTCACAGGCCTGCACTGCCACGCCTGGCTACCAAAACTAGTGTTGGAGGGAGGAAATGCAGGGGTTTGTGGGGTTTGCTATTCTCGCATCTACCCTTCCCTGTCTGCTGCTGTGGGGAAAGCTCCTTGGCAGGGTGGCTCAAAACCCCTTACAAACATTTGCAAGTAATGAGTACTTTCTGCACTCGAAGGCAAATAAACCCTGACAGCAAAATCTAATTGCCAGTGCTTTACTTATTTTGTTCTTGATTTAAACATGGTGTGGAAAACAGCCAGACTCTCTGGCAAACTTCAAACAGAAGCTACTGTTGATCAGCAAATTTGACCCTTCTAACCGTTAGGACTAATACAATGGAACTCTGTAATGAAGAAACGTTGAGACCCGTGGATAATTCAGTTCATCAACTTTCTTTGGTTTGGTTTGGTTTGGTTTGGTTTGGTTTGGTGCTGCTGAAGATGTTAGCCAGGGCCTTGAGCATGTGCAGCAGGTGCTCTGCCGCTGAGCCCCAGCCCCATCATCAGTTTTGATTTTTGGAGACAAAGTCTCTCTATGTAGCCCTGGCTGGCCCTGAACTCGTGGAGATCCTCCTGACTCAGCCTCCCTGGTGCTGTGTTCCCAGACATGCACCATCACACTTAGCTATCAGGCTTTTTATGTCACTGAAACAGTGCAGAGAGATCATTTGCTCCAACCAAGGACATGGTTGTGTGGACTTGTGGAATTGCACTATGTGTCACAAAAGGGTTCTATAGTAACTGAGGCCTTTCTGCCGTTGGGTGAGCAGTAGGAAGTGCGGCCATGCCAGCAGGCTGGGGTTTCTCTTGGTAGATCACGCTAGAGCTCCTTTCCCTGCTGCCTCTGTTCCTGGCTGGATGGTGATTGCATATTAGCATAATTCTTTTCTAATTGCATAAGGAATCATGGCTAGCTGGGGAGCCTTCAGCAGGCCGGGAGTCTACTGCTAACCACCCAATTAGAGATGCCCACACAGGTAGGAAGACTGGCGTCTGCAATAGATCGAATATTTGTACCCCCAGCCCCACATTCGTGTTGAGCCCTAGTCCCCACTGGGAGGTATTTGGAGGGGAGGGAGTTTGACAAGTGACTGGAGCCTGATCGTGGAGCCCTTAGGATGGAATCAGTGCTTTTATGTGAAGAGACAAGATGGACGTTGTGGTTCACACCTGTAATCCCGGCACTCAGGAGGCTGAGGCAGGAGGGTCATGGCAAGTTCCAGTCCAGCTTGGGCTACACAGTGAGTTCAAGGCCAGTCTGAGCTACATAGCGAGACCCTGTCTCAAAAAACAAAACAAACAAACAAACAAACAAAACACACACACACGAAAACCCTAAAAAACCAAAAACAAAAACAAAAAATGCTTGCAAGCACAAGGCCCTGAGTTCAATACCCAGCACCAAAAAACAAAAACAAAAACAAAAAAAACAGTGACAACAAAAAGAGACAGAAAAGATGATTTCTGTCTCCATCATGCTAGCCCATAGGGAGAAGGCAGCCGTGTGCAGGCCTGGAAGTGCCCTCACCAGACACCTGATGTGTCAATGTCTTGATGTTGGACTTCCTGGCCTCCAGAAGCTGGAGAAATTAATATTGTTTTTTGAGACAGGGTCTCGCTATGTAGTTCAGGCTGGTTTTGAACTCACTATGTAGCTCAGGCTGGCCTCGAACTCTCAGAGATCCTCCTGCCTCAGCCTCCTGAGTGCTGGGATCACATGCATGCACTGCTATGCTCAGCTACAACTTTACTCTCATGCTTCTCAAAGAAACCGAAGACGGCAGCCGTGGTAGCTCTTTAGGGGCTAAACTACTGAGAATTTAAAGTCTAGGAAAGGGTTTCTGTGAAGGCAAAATGGCTATGGGGGTTGCACAGCTGTGAGCAAGTGCACAGTTCCTGGGAATCAGCACCCCAAGCAAGATAATTTAGGGTCCACACCTGAGGTTTTCTCAGCTAGAAATCATTGGAGATACAAAGATAATTAATGGTTGAGGTAGCAGATCAGGTGGCGTGTGTTCATCCCGTATTGCAAATGGCTTTCCCTAATAAGGCATCTTCCTCTCCCAGACGCACCTGGAAGGAACATCACTATGCAAGGGAGCTGGCCTGGCTGTTGGAACTTTTGCAGCCCTGTTGTTGTAGCTTTTTATTTTCTTTTGGGGTGCTGGGGATCGAACTCAGGGCCTTGTGCTTGCTAGGCAAGCACTCTACCACTCGCGCTAAATCTCCAACCCTGTTATAACTTTCGTGACCTTAATAAATCGTATTTTGTTGTTGGCGGTGTTTTTGAGACAGGTTCTTGCTATGTGGTTCATGCTTGCCTTGAACTCACAGTGATCCTCCTGCCTCAGTGCTGGGATAATAGGTGTGCACCACCACGCCCAGCTCAGGAATATTATTTTATGATTATAATCAAAGACAAAATGGTAACAGTGTAAATCATGTGCATGTAAAGTTGCTATATGAAATAAAGCATTTTGTTGTAAAATGTCAAGTGAGTTTTTCCAATTTGTTCTTTCCCTGTAGGTCACCCTCTCAGGGTGCATGTGTGTATGTGCATATGTGTGTGTGTGCACGTGCGTGCGTGCATGTGTGTATGTGTTGGGGACGGCTGCTCTGGGTTCCAAGCCCAACCTTTGTTTCCTCTTCTTGTGAAGAACTGAAGAGTCCCTCTGGGCCACTGGGGCTCAGATGGCTTGGGCAGAGTGACAGGCCTTGACCGTAACCGCCTGTCCCTGGTCGGGGCCTGCAGCACCCTGTGGCGTTCTGGCTCGGTCTGGGGCCCTGGCAGTTCATTTTGTTGCACACTGGAAGCAGAAGTGCAAGGCAGGAAGTTGGTCCTGCTGCAGTGGACACCCTGGAGTCCTCTGCTCACGAGCTTACTGGTGCTGCACCAAGGGAGCCCCCTGCACTGTGCAGATGACTGTGTTTTGCTTTCGAGTTTTTTGCTGGGCTTGCGTAATCCGAATCAAGCTATTTAAGGATAGTTTATTGAGCGATATGTAAATATCGCCACGAACAATGGTCACAAACAATTGCTTTCAAACTCAAGCGTGGTCTCCCTCCTCTAGATTTCCCTGACTGTCCCCTGATTCAGTCAAGGTGCGACTAGGTGCCCCTTTCTTTGGGTTTTTATTTATTTTTATTATTTATTTATTTATTTATTTATTTTTTTTTGGTTTTTTGAGACAGTGTTTTGCTATGTAGTTCAAGCTGGACCTGAACTCATTATATAGGCCAGGCTGGCCTTGAGCTCACGGTGATCCTCCTGCCTCAGCCTTCTGAATGCTGGTGTTACAGGTGTGTACCACCATGTCTGGCTTTTTTTTTGGTTTAACAAGAGCAAGGTTTATTTGAAAAAATAAAAGCGAGGGAGAAACTGGTTCTGCAGAGTGAGCTTGGACTGAGTAAAAGAAGAGAAAGCAAGATAAAAGTACACCCTGGAGACCACAGGTCACAATATGAGGAAGGAAAACCACAATAGCTTTTTTTTTTTTTTTTTAAAGACAAGGGCTTCTATATTTCCCAGCCTGGCCTTGAACTCCTGAGCTCATGTGATCCTTCTGCCTCAGCCTTCTCAGTGCTGGGATTTATAGGCACACATTACCATATCTGGTTTGTGGCTTTTCCTTTCTTCTTTTTTTTTTTTTTTGGGTGTTGGGGTTCGAACTCAGGGCCTTGTGCTTGCTAGGCAAGCACCACTGAGCTAAATTCCAGGCCTTTCCTTTTTTTTTTTTTTTTTTTTTTTTTTTTTTTAAAGATGTAAATGACTCCCCCCCCCCCCGAGTGCCGGGTATTGAACCCAGGGCCTCGTGCGTGGTAGACAAGCACTCTACCACGGAGCGACACTTCCAGCATTCTGTGCATTCTTAAAACTCAACATCAAGGTTCTCTGTGTGAAATTCTCACACAGGTTTTTATTGTTTCAGGGAAGTTATATGACAGAAGGCCACTGGCAGCTTGTGTATATCCAGCGAGGCCTGTTTTAAGCCATCTTTTGTAGGGTCTCCTGCAAAAAAGATTTCTGTGTTTGTGTAAATACACTTGAGTCATCATCTCGCGTGCAAATTGTCTGTACTGATGGATGGTCTCTTGTTTGCTTCCTTTGCTTGTTGTATTTATAGCTCACATTACTTATAATTGTTGGACAACATAATATGGACCAGATGGCTTCGTTATTGTGAGTTTCACATTTTGAATTTTAAACATGGTGCTGGATGGCCTGTCAGCGGCCAGCTGTGTCTTGCAGGGGATGATGAGGCCACACCATAGTTCACAGACCCCAGGTCAACTCCCAGGCTGCTGGGGCAACGGCACCTAAAGTCCCCTCCAGCCCAGCCCTGGTTTCACTTGGGTTCATTCTGGAGGGCTGGGGAGAGGGGGTGACTCTGCCACCGGCCCCAGAACCACCTGGCTGGTCTGTAATTGCATCATGTTTGTAAAAGCTCCTCAGCAATAAGCTTGTGGAATTTATAAAACTGCAGTCACTAATATTTAAAAATGAGCAATAAGTCAGTGCTCAGCAGGAAGCGGACATCATCATACTTAAATGGGTTAATGAAGTGTGGTTACCAGAGGGAATATTTACAGTGATAAGGGCTCAGGAAAACAAGGTTCAGTGATGTAATGTATTAGCCAGCTTTGCCTTACTGCAATGAAATACCTGAGGCAATTAACGTGTCAAGAGAAAACATTTCTTTGGCTCACACTTTGGAGGTTCAAATTCAAGATTGGTGGCCCACTGTTTTGGTTGCAGACTGAGTCTAGAGGCTAGGACTCTGCCATCCCTGTCAAGGGTCTGTCCCCCAGTAACCAGAGTGCCTCGCATTAGGCCCAACTTCTTAAAGGTCCACAGCACCTCCCAAAACAGCCACTCTGGGGACCAAGCTTTTAACAGATGGGCCTTTGGGGACAACGAAATCCAAACTCTGGTAAATAATATTCTAGGCTTGAAAGGTTTCCAGAACCCAGACAGAGGTCTACTGCCATAGGAGAGGTGATTGGACCATTGGTGCCCAGACATTTGGCTGAACATTATTTTGGGTGTGTCTGAGAGTGTCCCTAAGGGAGATTACTGTCAGGATTGGTAGACTGAGTGTTTTACTTTTCTCATCTCTGCGACACAATACCTGATACCCACAACTAAAAGCGGAAGGGAAAAAGAAAAGCAGAAGAAATTTATTTTGGTTCACATTTCTAGTCCATAATGGGCTAGCTCCAAGGCAGCATGGTGAAAAGGCCTGATGGAGGAGAACTACTCCCTCAGTGGCAGCCAGGAATGGAGAGGGGAGGAGCCAGGGAGGGAGATACACCCTTCCTGGCCATGCCCAGCGATCCTCTGGGTGTGGAAATTAACAAAACCATGTGTAAATAATGACAGGTAAAGAGGACGTCATGATGAAATATAGCTTAATAATGACAATACTCCTATCAAAACTTGTAGGAAGCAATACGGTAAGGGAAATTTATAGTGTTAATGCTTATATTGGAAAAAAAAGAAAAGCTTAAAATCAAGCTTAAAAGTCAAGCATCCAATTATAGCAGTAAAAAGCTTTTGAAAAAAGTATAAAGATGGGCTGGAGAAGTAGCTCAGTGGTAGAGGACTTGCCTAGCATGCACGAGGTTCTGGGTTCCATCTCTAGGGCCACAACACAACACAATGAAACCAAACCAATGCAATAAAAAAGGAAAACAAAGATACAAGAAAATGAAATTTGACAAAGTCCAAAAATTAGTTCAAGAAGGAAAGGAGAGAGCACAAGAGCTAGAGAGCACAAACAAGCAACTGTAAGGTTAAGAAGGGGGAGCTGGGCATGATCACTGTGAGTTCAAGGCCAGTCTGGGCTACATAGTAAGATGCTGTCTTGGAAAAAAAAAAAAAGAAAGATTAAGAAGTGCAAATATCCAACTGTATCCAGTTGCACAGATTTTCCTAAAGGTCTCTCCAACTGGGGAATGTATCATGGAGGGTCTTGAGTGGATACAGGCAGATCAGAAAATGTGGCGTTTACACACAGTGGAGTACTGTTCTGACATAAAAAAGGATAAACCTGAGTCATTTGTAGGAAAATAGATTAGCAGCGAGACCGTAATTTTTTTTTTCTTTTTTTTTTGAGACAGGGTCTTGCTGTGTAGTTCAAGCTGGACTTGATCTCATTATGTAGCCCGGGCTGGCCTCAAACTCATGGTGACTCTCCTGCCTTGGCCTCCTCAGTGCTGGGATTACAGGTGTGCACCACCGTTCTGGTGAGACCATAATAGTAAATGAAATAAATCAGACATACAGGCTTAAATAGTGCATGCCTTCTCTTATATGAGAAACCCAAATTATAAATAAAGAGCAAAATAAAAGATAGATAATAGGAAGTAGAGAGATAAATCTTTATCGAATTGGAAGGGGATCAAGGGAGGGAGAGGGGAGGGAAGAGAGGGGAAGGGATGAAAAAAGAAATAGGGATGTGTTATGTACATGGACCAACTCCACACAAGGAATGCAAATACTGTGTACTGCAAACATATACTAATAAAAAAAGAGTTTATGGTTAAAATCCACCTGAGGAATAATGGTAGTTTTAATTGGGACTAGAGTCATGCTTAGGAAGTCTTGCATTCTAAATTTATCCATTGATTCTCTTAAATTTTCTCCAATTATTTTTGAGATTTTTATACTTAAAACTGTAATTTTTTTTTTTTTTGGTGCTGTGGATTGAACTGAGGGCCTTGTGCTTGCAAAGCAAGCACTCTAACTACTGAGCTAAATTGCCAGCAAAACTGTAATTCTTATTTAGAATTTTAAAAATATAGCGTGGGTTAGAGCTACAACTTTTTTTTCCAAATGGAAAACCATTTATTTAAAACTACTTATTTAAAAATAAATTGCAATAAGTTTCTGTACTTACTTGAATTTATTTCTGAATTTTCCATTCTTTGTTTTTACCATCTATTTCTCTTCCTACACAGGTACAATATAGTACATTTTTTATAGTAAAGGTTTTATAGTAAATTTTAATATCTAGGAAGATAAATTATCCCTCACTGTTTTTAATTTTTCCTTGCCTTTATTTTCTTAAATTTAGTTTTCTATATGAACTTTAAAATCATTTCACCCACTAAAAAATTCTAATTTTCTTGCTAATTTAATGGCATTTATGCCTTAGTTTTAGAAGAACTGACAGTCATCTTCCCTTCCAGAAATATGTACTAATTTTTCATTATTTGGGTTACCTTTTCTTTTCCATGATTATAGATAATCGAAACTCGACTACTATTATGTTCAGTGTCTTATGTCTTTCACTTGAACATCTGAAAGTAATATTCATTTTACATTACGCGATTTATAAGAAAATACTGTTCATTTAGTTAATCATTTAACATTCTAAACATTTCCAACATTTTAAGTGTATCATTCTAAATGAGGAAATTGTTCTTACTCTGTGATTACTGAAAACTTCTGATTTGAGATTAGGTTGGAGAGAAGGAAAAGAACTAAAATTAGATTAATCAATTTTATATAATTTAACAGACAGTCATGTGTAACTTTTTATTCATTTATTTATTTTGGAGACAGGGTCTTGATATGTAGTTCATTCTGGCCTTGAACTCTCTATGTAGTCCAGGCTGGCCTTGAACTCAACGGCAACCTTCCTGCCTCAGTCTCCTGAATGCTGGGATTACAGGCATGTGTCATTGCACTCAGCTAGACGATCCCTCTTTTAACTCACCTTACCGGGGAACAACCAGTGTCCTGCTAGTTAAATCTGTGGGTCTGTTTTTCAGTGTTGGCTTTTCATACTGAAATATTTTCATCAAATGAAAAAGAATGTTGTTCCCTCACAGTTGTCATTATTTGAAGTTGTATCTTGAAGAGCTATGCATGTCAGCTGCTCTTTTAAAGTGGTTCCAATGAATACAATCTCAAAAAGTGTTGTTTTGGGGTCTTTTGTTCCTAAAATCAGTTCCTAATTGCTTCATGAAAAACCCTTTGCACTGTGTTCTGGCTTCTATCTAGATGGCCCCAAAGCCTCATACACGCATAGGTGGGAGTTTGGAAAGTGGCTGGGTTAGAGTGTGTGGCTGTGGACTAAAGGTGTGACACTGGGATTGAGGGTGTGGACGGTGGGAGCCCTGCCCTGGGTGTGGGGGCACCGATCAATAGGTTTATAGCCTGGATGGACTATGAAGGGACGGAGGGAAGGCAGGCTGCTGCTTGCTGCTTGCTGCCTTCTGCCTGCCTTGCCAAGAGCTGTTTCTCCTCTGCTGTGCCTCCCTGACTTGGAGCCAGCTGACTATGGTCTGAAACCTTTAAAACTGTAATTTTGGGTGTCAAGTATTTTGTCTCAGCAACGAGAAAAGTAACTAAGACAGGCTGGAACTTGTAACTTGTATTGGAATAGAAAGGTGATAAACCCGGTGGTTACCCGGGTGCCCATCCCTGGGGCACAGCATTGCAGCTCCACTAGTGCTCTGCAGGCCTGACAGTTTCTCTCGATTCCTAGAGAGCTCTTACTAATGTGCAGGTAAAGCCAGCATTAAACTATAGATCTGATTACTCTTCACTATTAATTTGTAATTAGCCAGTTATTATATTGGCTATGTTCTTGTCACTTTGCTCTGATGCTTCAAAAACCATAATGCAGTGATGAGAGAGAAGCACCTTAAAAACCATTTGGATAGCACAGGGCTATTGACACACATAATAAAATTAGCTCCCCAGTTTTGGGATGTGCGTGCATGATGCCGAGGTTATTCTTTCCTATGAGAAATTGAATCAAATGTTAAAAGCAAAAGGCTGGGCATGGTGGTGCATGCCTGTGATCCCAGCATTTGGGAGGCTGAGGTAGGAAGATCACTGTGAGTTCGAGGCCAGCCTGGGCTATATAGTGAGTTCAAGGCCAGCCTGCACTACATAGTGAGACCCTGTCTCAAAAAAAACGAAAACACAAAGAAACAAAAAACCCAAAGGGGAGGGAAAAAAAAGAAAACACCAAACAGAATGGTGAATCAGTCAGAATTATTTTGGCTGCAATAGAAACTCCCAGTAGAATTTGTTGGGCATCTCCCATTGAGGCCCGAAGGGGCCTACAGGGCCTCTGTGTGCTTCTCCTCCATGAAATATGTGAGGCTCAGGCTGCTTCCACCTCTCCCATCTGCCGTCCCCATCACATAGCCCCGTCCCAGTGGTCCAAGTGAATGGTCCCAGGACCATCACAGCAGCCTGTTAAGCAGTGAGATGAAGGAAGAGGGCAGAGAGAAAGCAAAATGTGAGATCTTGCTAGTGAGAAAGGGCTTCAGATAAGATAGATGAAATCTCATTGGTAGCTCTTTGGCTAGAAGTAGTCACATGGCCAATGCAGCTGAATAGGAGGCTGAGAAATTTAGTTTTTAGTTCATGGTCATGTGCCTAGCTGAGCATCAGTGGCTATAAGCGAGGAGGAAGGGCTGTGAGGGAACAAGCAGCAGCCTATGGCTTAGACAGCACAGCATGGCTTGCATAGTTTGGGGAATTGTGTGTGTGTGTGTGTGTGTGGTGCTGGGTATCAAACCCAGGGCCTTACAAATACCAGGTAAACACTACCACTGAGCTCCATCCCCAGCCCTGGGGATTGAATTGTGCTCCACAAATTTGTTTTATTTTATTTAGTTGGCCTGTTGTTGTTTTAAGACAGGGTTTTGCTGTGTAGTTCAGGATGGCCTTGAATTCACTATGTAGCCCAGGCTGGCCTCAGACTCATGGAGATCATACTGCCTCAGCTTCTAGAGTGCTGGAATGACAGAAGCCAGGCACCACAGACATTTTCTAGTGGTAAAACTCCTACTGGTAACGTGCAATTACTATTTCATCAATTTTCAGGATTTCTTCTCTATGTGCTTTCTATCTTGGGGCTGCCATGGGAGAAATAAATATTATTCTGTAGATACCAAGCTTAATAGAGAGCATGTGGAAAAGAAATGTGTATTTCCATTCTAACTCCCCCTTCTTTACAAGGACAATTCAATGTTGTTGTATGACATATTCATTAGGTTCCCTTGAGGACTGACATCGCAAGATGGAAACAGTGGTCACCAAACCCAGGGATTTGAGAGACACCACTGAAGGCCTTCCTACAAAAGATATTTCCACAGCCTTTTTAACACATCGCCTAAGATCCCCCCATTAATAACGTACAGTACTGCTTTTTAAAATGCAAAGCATCTCAGGGAATTGTAAAGCACTAAAGTCTTTTTAGCTACTTAGACTTTAATGTAAATTAGTTTGGTAGATAATGAGATGTAGCTGGAATAGGGACTTTAAGAGGTGAGACAAAAGGGAAATATAAATTAAGAACATAATGGGGAGACCTGACTGGGGCCACAGATGTGCCACAGCTGTAGCTCCTAAGCACCCCATTCCAGTGTACGCCATTGCTTTTGGTGAAATGTCAGGGTACTGGGAAGGAATGTTGAAGGATTCACCAAAAGAATGGGAAATGGGGGTACTGGGGGTGTGCACAAGGTCCTGGGTTCCATCCTCAGCGCTGCAAAACAAAACAAAGCAAGGAAAAGAAAAATAAAGAATAGGAGATGGTTGCGTGAAAAGGCAAATATTACCACTTTTGGCTCCAGCTGAAAAAGACACACAGTTACTTAATTTTACTTGGACAAAATCATCATTTTGCCCTTGTAACATTCATATAATCTCAAATAAGAATAAATCATGTTTTTTTTTTAAAAAAAAGAATAAATCATGTTTTGAGATCAAAAGTTAATGACAAAAATTTATCACAGTACATTATCGGAAATTCTCACTTTACCCAAAGCCAAGGTGTCTGAATCCAGTATCCCTTTCACAGATCTTTCCTTTTTTGCAAATGGCTTTTTCCTTCTGTTGATGAGTGGGAATTTGCTTGTAAGTCCAGATGGAAAGTGGAAAAGTTCACTGGGCTAAGGAAGCTGTCTGAATGGCAGAAGACACATGAGAATCAAATACCATCCACCATTTCGGCAAACAGTGATGAACGGCAGTCTCTGCCTGCGGTCCCTAAAGAACCTTCTGCTGTGGTTCCCAGAGAGCAGAAGAGGCCGAGGCATCCTGGACTGGAGCTCAGGCAGGCTGTGCTATGCCAACTGCATGGCGGACAGGAATAGCCACACCAGGGGCGAGTGCAGAACAGCCTTGGCTCGGCAGGTCTAGGTGTTCATCCGGGGGTTGAAGTGAGGGCCCCATCTGCACGCTAACCCCCCCACTGCAATTCCCACCAGTGCCAGTGGCTTCTTACTGGACTCATCTGCATTTCTGATTGCAAGTGTGCATGTACCTCAGCCTTGTGCAAGGCAGGTCAGAAGTGGCAGGGACTAAACGCCCCCAGGTGCTCCCTTTGGCAACGATGGAAGGGTTGGTGGATAAATACCGAGCTTCTGCACCTCTTGAGAAGCCTGTTCGATATCATCTCCCAACGATCCCCCGCAGGTTAAGCTCCATTTGCACCTAGTGATAGCTTGCTCATGAAGTTCCTTTTGTCTGCCATTTCCTGTTCCCACCCTTCCACCAGGCCTTCCCGAATTAGCTACTTGTATTCAAACCTCATCTCAGTGTCTGCTTCTCAGGGAATCCTACCTGAGTGTCTTCGTCAGTTTCCTGTCACTGAGATGCAATACCTGACATCCACAGCTCAAAAGAGGTTTCTTTAGGCTCACAGTTTGTAGAGGTTTCAGTCCGTAGTCAGCTAGCTCCAAGGCAGGGCAGAGGGTCGTGACAGAGGAGAAACAGTACCACTGAGTGGTGGCAGGAAGCAGAGAGAGAGAGATCAAGAGAGGAGGAGGGAGACACCCCGTCCAGACCACGCCCCCAGTGACCCACCTCCTCCAGCCAGGCTTCACCTCCTAACAGCGAGTGAGATACAGACGCCCCTAATGCACTCACCTTTCAACAGCCCCACCTGTCACCACATGAGGCTTTTGGGGGACATCTAGATATAAACCATAACACTGAGCTATAGGTAACAAAAGCAACAGAAACTCTGAAAAAGACAGAACATATCTGTGGTAGTGGACTTCAGTGTGTAGAAACCATGTGGGGCTTTGCATAATCTAGGTTCTCTCAAGAACTTTAGGAAAGGGACATGAGAACAGTACCAGGGGATATCGGCTCTCAATTCAGAAAGGATCCAGTTTAGGGAGACAGATTGAGACAGAGAAAGTTTTCTCCACCAGAGAGAACACTGTTATTTGGTAGCTTTGCCTGCTTGTGACAGGCACTGGGAAGTTCCCGATTACCTTGCCTGAAAAAGAGAGGGAAGTGGAGAAGACACCATATGAATAAGCTAACGACTGCTTTTAGGAAGTGGGGAGATCATCCATTCAGGGTGGAGAGGAGAGAGGTGGAGGAGCCCTTGCACCGTCCCCTGTGATGTCCCCACGAACGCTCCCTGACCTTGAAGACAGTAGATGAAAGCTTCACCAGTGCTCCGTGTGGGCGAGCTGTCTGTGGAAGTGCTGAGTGAATTAAGGTTTGGGACAGATCAGACCGCTCTGGGAAGAAGCTGAGATCTCAGGAAGCCATGGCCTGGGGGCTGTGCCCCTTTCTCTCCCTGGGTGATCCTGGGTGCCAAGGAGCCGCAGCTGGCGTCTCTGAGACCGCCTGAGCATCAGGAAAGGGAACCGAGGAGGGAGGAGGAGTCTCTCCAGAATGCTTTTAAAATGTCCTTTTAAACCGAGCATGATGGCACATGCTTGTAATCCCAGCACTTGGGAGGCTGAGGCAAGGGGATGCCTAGAGTTTGAGGCCAGCCTGGACTGCACAGTGAGACCCTGTGTCAAAACAAAACAAAACAAAACAAAAAAAATCTGTTCTTTTGAGTCAGTCAAATGTTGTTCCTTCCTAGAACAGATAATTGATTTAAATGGTTTTTGGAATTTCCTTTTGCTTGGTGGATGAATGTGAAAGGAACGTGAAATTGTGTAGTAGCTGGGTGCTTGCAAACATTTCTTGGAAAATTCTAAGGAAACAGGCAGGAAGCTTCAGCTGACTCTGGGTTCTCTTTTTAGTATCTGGCCTACTAAGTGCCCCAATTCTATCTTCTCTATAACTTTTTTTTTGTTTTTGCAGTGCTAGGGATTGAACCCAGTCCCTCGTGTATGCTAGACAAGTGCTGTACCACTGAGCTATGCCCTGTATCATCTTTGTCCTTTTGAGATGGGTTTTGCTGTTTTCCAGGTTGGTCTTGAACTTAGGGCTCAAGTTATCCTCCTGTCTCAGCCTCCCAAGTAGTTGGGACAACAGGCATGTGCCAAATGCTTGCTTATTCCTGTATAATTACTAAATATGTATTCACGGGCCATATCCTTTTCTTCTATAGTTTCCATGGTTGATCCTTCTTTTCAGCCCAAAGAGTTTTTCTTTTCTTTTCTTATTTTTAATTTTCCAAAAGCTTTCTTGGAACTTAAGGAGTCAGTGGTTGGGGATGCGGCTTGGGCTCTGAGCACTTGCCTGGTGCCCAAGGCCTCCGTTCAACCCTCCAATACCAAACAAAAAACATGTGCTTGCTTCGGCAGCATGTATACCAAACAAGAGACAAAAATCAAAGATTTCATGGTGCTCTCTGTTGGTATTGGGTTTACTTGGTTTGATTCTATAATCATAAATATATATATATATATATTTTTTTTCCCCAGTACTGGAGATTGAACCCAGGGAGGGCCTTTGCTCTGAGCTACATCCCCAGCCCTTTTTATTTTTTATTTTAAAACAGGGTCTCACGAAAGTGCTGAATCGCCCAGGCTGGGCCCAAAGTTTGATCCTCCGGCCTCAGGCTCCCAGAGTGCTAGGATTACAGGCATGCCTCACCATGCTTGTTTTCTATTGTGCATTTGAAATCCAGCATGCACTTTACATTTCAAGCACATTTCAACTCAGTTGCCCCATTGGAAGTGCTCAATAGTTTCAGGTGACTTGTAGCTATTGCATAGAAAAGAGAGGTCTAACTCTTTATACTCCGTTACTAAAATCATTCCAAATCCTTAAAAAAACAATCAGAACTTGCTGTAAGAGCCTGCTGATCTCAATGACTACATTTACCTTTGCCATAAAAAATAAAAACAAAAATCTATTTCAGCACCCAGGTTCTTGGATTCAGAAGACTGTCTTTACAAAAGGGTTCTCATCTGCTTGTGCCGGGGTGACTTCTGAATGGGTGGACAGAATTAAACTCAGAGGGAGATGAAAACCAGATTGGTATAATCATTGATGAATTGTAAAAGAAAAATATTACACCGATGTTAGTATGATGGCTACTTAGGAGATAAATCTCTGCGGGAGCTATGCAAAATGCAACTACTGCCTAACTCGTTTTCAGGAGTCTTCTGAGAAAACACTGTGCTGTAGGAAAGGAGGTATTAACTTATTGGAAGGAAATAAGGCACTTTTTTATTGGAAGGAAATAGGGCACTTTTTCACTGATTACAATGACTGTATTTGACTCATCATCCTCTTTGCATAGTTTGTATAAACAAAGCATTCTGGCCACACATCCTGGAGTTTCGGTAGTTTGGAACTCACAACCCTTGTGTATTTCCCAACCCACCCGATTCAGGTAAATATTCCAATAGCAACCCTATTTCTGTTTAATAGCTAACATGGCCGTGCTATGTGCCAGTTGGAGAAGCTCAATACGAAATTCGACTTTGTCCTGCAGCTTTGGAATTATGAGATTGTGGAATTTTAAAAGTTAAGAATTATTTCACATTTTGCACACAAAGCAAGACTTCATTAATCTCCTACTGCAAAATGACAAGTATGCGTGATATAAATTGGCAGAGAATGAACACACTCAAATGCCAGACCCAGCCTCATGTCCCGCACTTTTGGAACTCTTGTCCCTCTAAATCCCTCCTTTGGACTTGGGATCACAGGGAGTAGTTCAGAAAGACACTGAGAGCTCTCTCCTTTCTGAAGTACTCCCTGCGATCCCAAGACCAAAGGAGGGACATAGGCACCCCACACTCATCTATCCTGCTCCGGAGCCTGTGGGAAATCTTCAGACTGCCAGCGTCCAGAGTGGCAGCCAGGTCACCGCTGGTGGCTTCCAGAAGGAGGCCACAGCTGATGTTTGAAGCTGCCCAGATCCCTCGTAGAGGGCGCCGAGGCCTGCCCAGCCAGG